>JAVQJG010130022.1:0-25613 GCA_036024015.1 Craterocephalus amniculus | reverse complement strand
CTCGTGTATCGCGAGACCTCCAAACCAAAACAAGCGCGAGCGTCAATGGGCTAAACTGCAAGCGAGGTAGGGGGAGACCCGATGGAGGAGGAAATGTCCGCTTTTTCATCAGAACAGGTAAGTCAAGCAAAATACTTACTTCCAAGCTGCTGTATGACGATGATAATGCTGCATAGAGCCGCTTTAACCTGCTTTTACGTTGAAAGAGGCTGGACAGGAAATGCTTATGGGTGACGTTGATGTTGTAGGTTGTTGTGAAGCGGAATAAAGGAGAGATACGTTTCCCTTGTCAACTGTCGCGGTGAATCCTTAACGCACAACACGACAAGCTGTCCATGGACAGGGGTTTCACTGCTGCTCTGCCATTGGTCCACCATGTTTGACTTCACATCACACTCTTTCCTACACCACATCAAGGTAACATTACTCCATACGTGTGCAGGGGAATTGCCCTTTTAATGACCCCTCAGCCCAGGTAGAGAGAGAATCCATCAGGCTCAAAGGTGAAGAGGGCATCAGGTCCAGATGGCATCAGCTCCAGGCTCCTCTTATCCTGAGCTATGCAGCTGTGTAGGATTGTGGAGCACATCTTCAATGGGCCTCTGGCTGCACAGGGTGCCACAGCTGTGGAAGACATCTTGTGTAATCCCTGAGCCCAAGTCATCTTGCCCTACTGACTTCAATCACTTTCAGCCCGTGGCCCTGACATTTCACCTTGCGGTAAAGCCCTTGGAGTGGCTGGTCCTCCACCGTTTGGGTCCTGTGGTGAGATCTTCAGCAGATCCTCTGCTTCAAACATTGAAGTGACCTTCCTCTAAAGGACTGTGGTTTCTCCAGTGCTTTCATTACCATTTGTGCTGTAACAACACTGCTGCATTTAGCACAAGAAGAATAAAGCTAACACATATTCTGTTCTGTACTGAGAAAGTTGCATTAACTCCCTACATTCCTTTATAACACACAGTGATGTAACTATTAAAAATTCAATACCATTATGTAATGACTGGTTAAACTTCTTTTTAAAAGTAGGCCGAGATAACATTTGAAGAAAGTAGTCCTCAGGATTTTGAGAATGCCTCTTATGTTCAAATTCAGTTTGTCTCCCTTTTTATCTTTAAAATGATTACTGACATGAAAATAAGATAAGCTCTCAAAATATCTTGTAACTCATAGTTCAGTCTTGATTCTGGTTTCAGTGATGTGTAGATACACAGATTGTCCGTAAGTGCTGTGGCTGTGCACACGTAACATTCTTTTTATGTTAAGTGTTGTGGACATTGTATATGTAGACCGAAAACACAATGATCACTTCAGTTTTTTGTTGTTTAAAACCAAAATATAGAAAAAAGGTAAACCTGAGACTATCTACTCTTTTTACTTTACCATCAAAGCTAATTTTACTCCTAGATACGGGAGCGTATTCAAATGGAACAGGAGATTTTTCTAGGGCAAAACATCTTCGTACTGGGGCACACGGTCCGCTGGGGCCTGGCAATGTTTCTGTTCCAATAAAATTTCCCCCTAAGTTTATTAAACCTAATCAATTCCTAAAAAGTTAGAGAGAAAAGTTCTATACATGAATATATAAGATGTGATTCAGGAGGTTAAGACTTACTGAAGCAATGTCTACATACTGTACATACACAATTACAAAAATTTACAATTTACAATTTCAATTACACGATTTTTATTATTAAATTTAAAAAAAAATGCAAGTCAGCCATGTCTTTAGGAGTCAGGTCTCACATTGTAGCTCAAGACATAACCTTAATGTAGCAGATTCAAGGCATACATAATCCACATATAACATAAATAAAACAGCAAAAACCTCTTTTATAGGTTAATTTATTGGGCAACACTGTCAATACAATTAATTCAAGAATAGCATGTCTAAAAAAAACCAGCAACCTGTCAATCAAAACTGAGCTTGTAATAATCATGTCAATCACAAGGAAACTGCTGGCATTTGTCTTTTAAAGCATGTTTGAGGATGCAATATCAACACAATGTGACACATACATTGTATATGTTTTCTGAAGTATATTGGTGCATTGCTATTTCAATTTGTTCTCCTTGACATGTTTGTAATACATTCATATACAATGTTTAAAAAAATAAATAAAAACAAAACAAAAACAAAAGAACGGACAAGAATTTATTTAACTGAATAAAATATTTACAGATTCATGTAAATATTCTTTATTGTACAAATGTATTTACTTCAGATCACAGTGTAAAAATGTAATATGAAGTGGTAGTTGGTGAAAGGAGACTTAATCCGGGTTTAAATTTCCAGACCAGCTGGGAAAATTTCAAGGTAACACGTAAAAAAAAAAAAAAGCTGCCTTCTTCCGCTCTCCAAAAGTGCTCTCAATTGAATTTACCGGCTCTGTCTGGCATATGTGACATTCAATATAATACTTCCAGTCATTTTTGGTAGCAAACTCAACACAACCTTTGATGGACTAGACAAAATACATAAGAAAAAAGATAGGTTGGTATTATATAGCTCTTTGCAGAGAGGAATAATCTTACATCTTGAAATGATTTGGATGTGTTTAATAATTCTTAAAAAGGGCAACCATCAGAGTTGATTCACCCTCTTTAGATCCTAGCTGATTACCCAAGAAGGCAGCTTTAATATAATTGTTAAATTCACCATGAAATGCTTTATTCTGAATGAATCTCTATGTAAATTTGGGAAGTTTAACGCCTCCAGCAGCAAATTCTTTTAGTTTTTCTTCAAACAGAAAACATTTCTTTAACTTAACTCAGAACACAGAGACAACCATTAAGAACTACATTTGACTTGCAAAGATTATAACAGAGTTTGAAGGAACAAGTGCAACCTGGTACTTTGTCATCAGAAGTGTTTACAGTATGAAATGTATCAAACATTATGTAAAAAAAGAAATCATGTGACATTGATATCACAACATTTATAATACAGTTAACATTCACAACAAAGTACCCAAGTGATAATTTAGACATAATAAAAGTCTTGCTTACAGTAAACATGTAACAGGTACAACAGAAAACAAACACAAGCCCAACATATCTTAGCAGAGACCAGAATTTATTACTAAAATGAAAAACGAAGCAACAGTCAGCTTAAAAGACTAATAAGTAGTTTTAATCTTAACTAAAAATGACCTTATTTAAATATATGTACTCAAGGAGCCTTTCAGTTATATTAATGAAAACTACAAGTCACAATGTATTTGAGCCTTGGCATCGTTTAGCACAGTTTCTTACAGACAGCAAGCGTAATCGACTGGAGCAGATCAGACAGCTTCTGGACTGATGAATCAAAACCAGTGTGAGCGACAGCGCCTTTGAAATATCAGTCATCAGTGTCACGCCTCAGTGCTGCTGTGATCAGCCGGCCACAGCAAGTCTGCTTCTAGTCCTCTTCAGCACAGGTGATTCACAATAAAAAATTAATAAAAACAGCGAATGGAAATTCATTACGTGGCGAATAGAAGGAGTCAAAAACCTTCTGTAGTAGATTCAGGTCATCAAAACTGTATCAAAATGGATGTTTGTTTGAATGAATCAGCCTTCATATTTATGTTTGGTCAAATAGAGCTGGATAAGGATAAGCTTCACCAAACAGCCTACACGTTAGAAAAAAATCTACCAGTCATCCTACTGTACAGTTTGGATGAAATGTGAGTTGAACACACACACACACACACCTTCCCTTCACCCCGTCTATCTGTTCTGCGGAGGAAAAGTGCTGGTTTTCTTTTATATGGTATATATTATATAGTAGTGTTTTTCTAACCTTTTAAATGCAGTGTTGGGGGGACATTTAGATGTTTGGAGGACTCACTTTTTCATCCTTAAGAAAAAATGAGACCTTACCTTACTGCAAAATTGAAGAGTAGAGCCAAGGGGTGGATTGTTGATTTGGCTCTGAGGCATGATGGTGCTTTGAGTCAAATGCCATGAAAAGCATGCAGGCATACCCGCACAGATTATGCTCAGATTTTATAGAAATACATCCAGTTAAAAGCAAAAAGAAAGAAATAAATTAATCCCCGGTATTTCTCAAAAGGTTTAACTTAACAGTAAATCAAAACAGACAGTTTTGTTGTGGTTGCGACATGAAATGTAAAAAAGATCAAATCATCGGTGTTCCTTCTCTCCTGGGCAACATGACTGTTTTATATGCTAACCAAACAGTTCCTCGGTTTGGATAGCACTGACTTTCCCACTTATCAACTTTAACATCACTGAGCTAAGCAAACAGAAATAGATAAATAGACAAAAAAACAGACTTAAAAATCTTTTTTTAATATAGTGTGCAGGCTGTAAAAATGCCCTCTTGTGCTGCACTTTATTTTCTTTTTGATGAATGTGTGAAGCTGCTTGCACTGTGGCTCTGCAGCTATGATCTGGATCAAGGTACAGTATAGGGGCTTTTCATTAATGATACTGAGCTCATTCTACACTTCCTCTGCAGGTGATTTTTCGTGCCTGTGAAACCGACGTGACTTCCTTGATGGAGTTTACTTTTGGATGAAGGAAAACTTCTCAAAACTAATTATCACATGAATGAAGCCCCATAAGTAATATCTGCTGGGAAAAAAAATACAAATGATTTATCTTATAGGAAAATGAGTGTAAATGGAAGTGATGGCAACAGTGTGAAAGTAAATGAAAGTGTGGGGATTATCCCCTTCAATTCTGACTCCCTTTTGGACCAACATTAACTCCAATTGCTTCCTGAATGAACCACTTACGCACAGAAGTATTGGCATACTAGTATTGGCTCTTGGCATAATTGTGTATGTTGTGACAAGAATGCATATTCATAAACTTCACACAGCATCTGCAGGAATCCTCAAGGAAAATAATCCACCATGAAACTGTAAGCATTTAATACTCACATAATTATATTTCAATTCCCGTTCAACATGGAGACTGGAACACCAAATATAATTGGACTTCATATGAATACCTCTAACTACTTCCTCTGAGTATATATTTAATTCAATTAATTCTCAATGGATAGTTCCCTTTAAATAATTTTAAAGTCTGGAGATAACTTCCCTGGTTGCTGTAGTTCAACTGTAAATTTTCCAACATATTTCTTGGTTATAGGGAATTATGAAACCTAACGAACTGCAAGATTGTTGAAATTTCAATAAGATTCCACTAGTTAAATAAATGTGTCAGCCTTGGACGGAAGGAAGAAAAAGAGGGGAATAAATGCCATTTTGCTTGCCAGTCAAAGGGACGTTTCAGTTAAATAAAGCATCAAAACACAACATCAGGACTAAAAAGAAAACACTGGGACCATTATGGACATTTACCGACATTATAATTGCTCTGCTTACTTTGAAGGTTTAAAGATCAAATCACCAGAAAAAAAAAACATGTTTAAAGGGCAATAATTGTGCCACACACAGCGTGTTTCTCTCCTGAGTGCTGCTGCTGCTTTAGTAAATAGAAGCTGCACTACGAGAACCAAAAGCTATAATAGGACCGGATTCTACTTCTGAATCATTGCACTGTATTAAGCGAAAAAAGCAACAGTGCAGACACACTCCTGTGGAGCCATTAAATCAAACATTTAGTCATCCTGGACATCAAAACACAACCTTGAATTTATATGTGATATGGTGTATTAATGATTTCCATCAGGCTACAGTAATGAGCTCCATCTTTTTCTTACTATTTTCTATCAACAGCTGAATACTTCAGGATTTTTCATATTGCTTCTAATATAGCAGCAAGTTCAAGAAGTGAGGCTGATTGAAATACATTTTGTATGTTGATGGTCAATATTTTTTGCTGTCATTCATGGGGACCAATACCTGTTTTCACCTTTGATGAAAAAGATAACCATTAGAAAGACAAGATTCCTGTAATCGTCCCTGTTGGTGGCACAAATAATGCTAGAACGAGACAAAGAAAATATGCTGGTGGAGAGGTTCTGAAGGAGCCCTGCGACAGACTGGCGACCTGTCCAGGGTGTACCCTGCCTCTCGCCCGTTGAAAGCAGGGATAGGCTCCAGCACACCCGCGACCCATTTGGATTAAGCGGTTCAGAAAATGGATGGATGGATGAGAGGTTCTGAAGATTAATCCTGTATAAAAAGGCATGAAAATGTAACTCAGTGCTGGTGTTTTTTTTTAAAAGTATAAAGTACATAAATCTGAAATTGTTCCTATTGTGGATTCCTCTTCTGAATTTTAAGCCTATGTGATTAAAAAAAAGAAATAACACACACTATCACCCTCAACTCAGTTACACAGCAGTCCCAAATGCCCTCAACCCCAGGCACATGAAGATATTTACACATCAAGACTCATGTTTCTAAAACAGTCTTTTTTTTGTTACCAATGGCAAACTTAATCTTTGATGAAAGCCAGAGAAAAACGGTTTTATAAATCTTGAATCCACTAACAACACATTCAATGATTCTTTGCCACAAAAGCAATGTCAAAGGCTTTATGGTTGTTTGATTTGCAGTTTTTACCTTACAATTTTCCTCTTTGTGCCAATCAGACAACACATGTAAGCAGATAAATTCACAAAAAGCCATAATAAATAAGACTTTGAGGACCTTTTACCGCAAAAAAATGAAATCTGGGCACCGATCAAGACCTATCGTTATTTTTCATGATGACTGCTACTGTTACATGAATGTTACAAACAGACCATACAAAAAGGTCCAAATATTTCTGCTGCAGACGCTTAGAGGAGTTCGTTTGTCTGTGTGAATGTGTGAATGTGTGTGAGTGTGTGTGGCAGTCTTGGCAGTCTTTGCTTCTTTGAGCACACTGACAGCACAGTATGTTGCTTTTGCTGTTGCTTTATGCACACGGTTGTATCATTGTATCCATCGGTGGGATTCTCCACAGGGGTGAGCTTGGCCGTTGTGTCTACTGCGTCCACTGGATGTCCTGGGGTGACAGTTTGGCTGTTTTCCTGCAGGGGCCACATTTCCTGCCATGTGAATGACTGTTGATGAGGAGGGTGACCGCTGAACAGGGGCCTTTTCTGCCTATAGTTTGTCCACACCTGTAAAATAGTCTCTTTGAAAGGCCGTGTGGTAAGTGTATACAGGATGGGGTTCAGGGCGCTGTTGATGGGGAGAATAAATATTACGACCCACGAGCTGATGGTGCCTGCAGGTGGAGTGGGTTAGAAAAGAGGCAGAAAAAAAATGAACATAATTAGTTTACTTCGCAGCAAATTACTATGACTTGGCAAATATTTGGACATACAAATCTTTGCTGACATAATAAATGTAATTTTTGTATGTACATTTAAAAAAAGAAGAATACAAAGTTAGGGTTAAACATATAATCTATAATAAACACACAAAACAACAGAAAGACTTCTTGAATCTTTAAAATGTGGCTCTAAAAAGCTGTTGCCTGCAGATGAGTCCTTTGGTATTGGTCTCTTACTAAGTTTTGACTTGACAGAGAGCACAAGCACATATTCCATCCCACAGTATCAATTACTGCTTTTTTGTCAAAGCTAGTGGCATCTCTAACGAAATGGGTGAAGAGCCCTCAGGTGTGGGTCCCTGGTGCAACCTAGCAGTATATAGTACTCTAATAGCATCATCACATTGGAGTATATATCTAATGACTAAAGGAAAAAATACTATGAGGTGCGTTGGGGGTCAAGCATCTAAACTATATTCTATTTAAATAATTGCTTCATAATATGAATTGACTGTCAGATAGATACTGAACATTTTACTGTTTTAACCTGGGACATTTAAAATTGACATTGAAGATCTGCCTCTGTTATTATCTATGATGCTCTGACAAAATGACAAGCCTGTCACAACTTCAGACTGAAAACAAGTCTGAGGACAAATATTTAATTTAAATTCACTTCTTTGCCAGTCATTCAAATGTTCATCTAGCACATAATGCAGTTATTTTATATACTTATCTGTCATACTATTACTAACTTTGCCAAAGAGGCTAATTTAACAATGAGAAATGGGTCAAAACGGATAATTGTGTTTTTTTTTATTTCTAGATTAATTAATAAGCAATGAATTAAATGCTTATTTATATGACTATAGAGAATTAAATGCAACAGCAATATTAAGATTTCATTCAATATATTAAGAGAATAATAAAGGAAGATATAATTATGTGACCAGATGCTCCTTGAAATAGTAATTTAGAGCTTTGATACCCTGACAGCAAAGGAATCATCTTCTGTCATCCCAAAATTAGACAAGCCAGCAGGTTTTTAAGAGATACATGCCACTAACCAGTGCTCAGATAAGAATCACTCATGTGTTGAAGCAAACTAACGACTTCTTTACTCCCTACACCTTATCATGCAAGAAAAACACTTTTCTCTGGGGCAGCCATGAACCCAGGGGTCAAAAATAACCAGAAACTCCCAGCATGAATTTCTTTGCTTCAAAACATGGGGAAATAGATATCATGATGGTTACTTTCAGAAACTCAGTAGCATATAGCAGCAGCTTTCTGTGCAAACTGTGTGCTTTGATCCATCAACAGCTTTTAGTTTGAATCTTAGGTTTTGTTGCTACTTCCAAAAATAACTGTCTGTACCACCTGGTAAGCAGGTCATAAAATAATGAAATATCAAACAGATTAACTCAAACACTCTGAAGTAGGACATGATGGAAAATGTAACGTTACGATGAGGAACAATATTCTACAACTGCTCCAAAATGTTAAGATGCAGGTTTTGCCTGACTGTTGAACATTTGCCCGTCTTAATGTCTGAAGACTCTGCCTCTCTCGTGTGCTCTTTTTATACCAAATCCAAAAACTGACCTACTGACATTGGACCTAATCATTTGCAATCTGAATTAAAATTTTTGACCTCGGTAAACATGTTGAAACTGTGTTTCTACAGTGGATACAATTTCGGTTCAGCAAATTCTAGTAGGTTGAAGCTTTTTCGAGCCACATGGCACATCTCTTGTCGATTTTCAGTGAACCTTTCCATATAAAAGTTTTAGCCATGCTACTGTACCGGGAATCTCCACCTGCATCAAAGACAGGATCTTGAGGATGAAGATAGGGATCCAGCAGAGGGAGTCAGTAATGACGATGGAGAAGAACCTTTTAGCGATGGTCACCTCTTTTTTGATATGATTGCTGTACTTGGTGGTCTGAGTGCCCGTCCTCTGGATGTTGTAAAACATGCTTGCATAGGAGAAAACAATGATGAGGAATGCCACCAGATTGAGACCTATGGAGAGATACTGATTAGTTCTGGACTTTCAAAACCCCATTAGCTCATTGTTAGAACCATAACAAAGCTCTGGGTTGGAATGCAAATAGATAGAAATACATTTAGAAAACAGCACAAAAGCATACTTATAATAAACTACTGTGAGAAAATGGATGATGATGACGAAAAGAAAATTAAACAAGTAAAACGTGCGTGAAAGACCGATCAAGAACAAAGTCTCACCAAGGAAAATGACAATGGAGTAAACATGAGCCCAAACTGTCTCAGGCTGCTCAGAGTGCAAAGGGAAGCACACTCCATTGGTCCCATAGAAGTTGCGGAATAAGCCCTTGCATGCCAATGGTAGAAAGGCAATTACAAAGCCGAACACCCAAATCCCGAGCAAGATGGTGACAGTTCGCCGCCAGCCAGGAGTTAGGTACTGGAAAGGGTAAACGATGCAGATATATTTCTCCAGAGTGAGATAAGTGAGGAGCAGGACGGAGACTTCGGTGGACAGCATGGCCAAGGAGCCGATGACCTGACACTGACTGCTATCCATCCAGGCCTGAGCGTGCCGATTGTACTCTCCTCGAAACTTCAGGTCATATGCACCGATCATGAAAAGGTAGATCCCCATGAGCCCGTCCGCACCTGAAATGAAGGAAAGCTACATTTCAGAAATAATTCAGATGATTCAATGACTAAAGAAATTTGGGCTCTGATTCTCCAGATATTTAGAGTTTTAAGAAAAAAAACGAAACAAAATAAGATCACAATATCACTGAATGAATATGTCAAAACTATATGATAAATAACTTTCAAGTATAGCTTTCATGGGAGGGAACTGCAGTGTGATTTTCTAAACGTGAGAAAAATTCCAGAGC
The DNA here is from genome assembly GCA_036024015.1 of Craterocephalus amniculus. Lineage (NCBI taxonomy): Eukaryota > Metazoa > Chordata > Actinopteri > Atheriniformes > Atherinidae > Craterocephalus > Craterocephalus amniculus. The sequence continues at coordinate 15,527 of JAVQJG010130022.1, read as the reverse complement.
TGGGAATCCAGGGCCCAAAGTCAAAGACTTTCCGTCTGTAAAACAGAGATATCGGGGACAGAACAGGCTTATTTTTTTCCGGTCTCCCTCCGCTAGAGGAAAACTATTTTTGATGATGAATTTGGATACTTGGTCATGCTTTGGAGATGGAAAGAAATGTGTGCAGTGTTTGAAACTAAATTCAGGACAAGGTTTAAGGTGTGTGCCTGGGAGATTTGTGATGTCACTGTGAAATGGAGAAATGTAAAACGTTCAAAACTGTTTACAAAGAAAAGAAAAAAAAAAGTGAGTATTGAATTTTTGTGTATCTGTGGAAAGCCTTGGATATCGACTGATCTAATCTTGTTCAGGAAAATCAAGTAAACATTCCTAAATATGGATATGGTTTATATTATTAACACAACATCACTTTCTAGGAAACACTGTTGCAACAAGTTAGTCAAAGTTTTAGATTATTATTATGAACAGAGAAAGCTCCACAGTGTCAAATCATGGTCTGAGTGAAGAATTTAAAGGAGACAGTGTATGCTGTTACTATAAAATGACGAAATGGGGGTGGGGTGGGCGACCCGTCGTAACAAATTCAGTATTGAAATAAAAAAAAGACACTAATCTTATATGCATGAATGCTCTGGCAAGGGGATAAAGCATAATGTGTGGGTGGAAACATCATAGCGAACAAATGCGAGGGGGGGGGAAACCTGCATTTCTAAATAAATCTAATCTTGCATCAAAACATGAAACAAGATTGTGCATGAATGAAAGTGTTGGAGATTGTAAAGATACATGCACTGAATTGACCTCACCATAATAAAGATGAAGTTGCACGTAATCTTCAGAGACACTTGACCCCACAGTCATTTGATCTAAATCCCACTGATTATTTATGAGGACACTTGAGTAAAGAGAAAACCATGCATTCCCCCTTCTATATCGCAAAAACAGTCAGATCATGTCGGAGCAACGTGAGTGATTCTTAGTGCACTATTTTGAACATATAATTTGTTTGATACAAAGCTCCTGTTTTAACTGTGCTTAGTTAAAATATATATATATATATAACTCATATATATATATATATATATATAAATGAGTGGCAACTCCACACATCCACCTGCTTCTCTTGCCCTTTGCAAACTCATTGCAGCGTTTTGCTGGCACTGCCAAAGCAGAAGTTTTATTCACAACTTGCATCTTCTGATGACATTTCTGCTGCCTCATCAGTCGCTGCTCAGGCTTTTTAAAAACATATCTGTATTGCCAACACTCCTGTTTGACACCTTTAATGTGATCACAAACTAAAGGTTAAAATATTTAGTCATTTGTAGATTGCAATCATAAAAAAAACCAACAAATAAATCTCTTTACATTATGACATATGGGAAGGTGGATCGTTTCATAAGAATTAAATTTTGCCCTCTGGTCGACTAAACTGACTGTAATGCGGCTTTGGCTGTTGACTAAAACAGCAAAAAGGCGATGTGTTTCAGGAGAAAAGGGCACACACAGGGAGTTGATGGCTGTACAAGAAAATAGAAATTCTTACAAGTTAACTCATAAACCAAATGACTCAATAATTGGAAGTTTAGACTTTGTTATTAACTCAAATCTGCTCCATCCCTCTAATAGGCTGATAAAACCATTGCTTGTCCAGATATTTGTAACCCACTGAAGCTTGCTGAAACAAAATCATCAAGGCTGTTTTATCTGTATTAAGCTCTTTGAGCTTATTTTTTTCTGGTCTGAGAAATTAGCATGCAACAGAGAACATACCCCTGACATTTGAAGAATACACCTTAGGGGGCAGTGTGTGAAGCAAACCAGCCCTCAGACACTATCACCCATCTTTGTCTTTGTATAATATCCTTGTCTCTCAGACTTATTTTCATATGCACTAAGGCGCTGATTTATGAATAGATGGCATGTACTAAATGGGTGCTTACAGGTTTTCCCACGCTAAAATCGGCTGCAGCTGATCTATCAAAGCCGCAAACAGAGGATTGCACTTGTTATCCTGGTAAAACTGTGGCGCTCAACACTCTGCGTTTCTGCTGTGGATCAATATGCAATATGGGCGTTTGCGGTGATTATTTTTGCACTACAAATAGCGCGTCTGAAGCAGGTACCAACTTACACAGCAGTGCGCACATGGCTGCAGTAATAATTTTAAGGAGGAGGCACAGACACCATGAAAGGCGACTGAGAGAATGCATTTTTTCTATTGTATTAATATATTTGGAATGCAAGAGGAGACGATTGTGCAGTCGATCCAGCGTTGCAATATTAGAACTGCCGGATGTGTTTAAGGGCTAATATATGTGCAACCCATGTCCCTCCTTCAGAAAGAGAGCATATTTATAGGAACCAGAAGCACACAAATTCTATGACTGTACAAGTTATGTGCCACACAAAGGGAACCATTACACATGTAGTCCAGGTCCGTACACGATTCTTCAGAATTCTACACATTCTGAGTTTTCTCAAAGCTGAGAGAAGGTGAATATGGAGATGGCTGCTTTTGGGTAAGTGAATATCCTGATGTTCCTTTGCACATTGCTCACATGGACATATGTGACAATGTTGCATCGCCCCTGCAGCTCTTCCTCATGACACCTGTGTCTAACCCTGCAACTGCAGGGAAATGCTGTTATAACGCTGCTCACGTGCCCACGAGAAACATGTTGGAGCGCACCGTCGGAGTCTGAAAGACGATTTCAGGACCGCACTTATATATAGCCCAGAGAAGGTTGCCCAGACTGTCGTTGTTGAACAAAATAGTTGCTGTGCTATTGAAATAGCGCCGCAATTTGCACTCATCGTAAATCAGCCTGTAAATGTTTTCCACCACATTTTCATAATGCGTTTCTTTTTATATAACTGTTATTCTTCATAAATATCACTTTTTATTAATTCTTCTCTGGGTAAAATCTTGATGTGATCCATATTGCATATTAATTTAGAAAACTGTATCATGCATAAAGTGCAAATGAAAACACACCATGTCTCCATGCCATATCAAACCTTCACCAGATCAGCATCAGTGGTCTAAATGTGTGATCTCTCTTGGAGTAAGCACCCTCCTTGCTTATAAAATCTCCCCTATAATCAACAGAAAGAGCACAATTTTCCTTTTTTTTTTACCAGTTGCTACATGTAGGATTTCAGCAGCTAAATAGTTTTAAGCCTTTTTTGTCATCTTTCTTTTATTCTGTAACAGGTCTGAGCTGCAGGCAAGCTAGTCAACTCTCAGACTTGTATTCCCAGCAGGCTGCTGTAATTCATTCGCAACATATTTAGCATTTTCTTGCTCTAAAAGATTATCTGGATCACAGCACAGAATTAACAATAAGCAAGTTACTCACATTGTGTGCGCTAATTGCCACGAAATCATCACAGATGGTGGATTTTTAACTGGGCACTCATAAAGAGACAAATGGTACCCTCTCTTTTGTAGCCCTGATTTTGAAAAAAAGGATAAAAGCCTGACTTTTTTTTTCCAAACATACTTAAAGACTTCAAATCAGTTTTCCACTTTATCTTTTTCCATCCTAAATAAGCTTGAGCTCAGGGAAGGCTCCAGCTTTTATAGCTCTTGTTTAAGGTTTAAACTTCCATTTCTTAAAGAAACTGCAGACTGCTCAGTGGACATGTTTTTTCAGACATATGTCTGAGTCTGCAGGGATTTTCAGTTGAGGGTTGTTTCTGCCTTAAAAGCAGTGCTGTTTAAGTGCCCAAAAGATGAATGTCCACTTAACTGCTTGCTCAAATTTGTCCCTTGCATGCAGACATTAAAATCCCAGAACCCTCAGCAGTTTTACCCTGAGAAACATAAGCCACTAAATGTAAAACTAAGGAAATTATTTCTCCCCATTTAAGAATATTATATGCTGTTGTATAACGTTCAGGAAAGCCTAAATAGTCCCATTCACAATGAGGTTTAATTTATAAGAATCATGCATTTGTGGAATGAGCAACACATGCGAACATGTAGGTAATGCCACTGGCATCGAACTGATAAACAGACATATCAGAAAGATGATGGATACGGACACTGATAGTGGCCGTGCTCACATGTTTTTTCATCATTGTTGTCTTGTGATAACGGAATCATTATTATTATTCTTGTTATCTTGTTATTTTGGAAAAAACACATTTAGATGTCATGATAACAGGATAATTTTTTTGTTATCTCAGAATCAAAATGATTGTTCTCCCGTTATCATGATAAAATGAGACAATGAGATAACAGATTAATCTCACTGTGTTCCAGAGTGTTGCTCACAATTAAAAATGAGTGCAAGGTGTGTATCAGTTTTTTAGTCTTCTCAAAATCTTCTCAATAACAGACTGAAGCTGAAAATGTCTGGTGCATCTGGCATGATCAATGGTCCTCCCTCGAGGACGTAGTTTCTATTTTGATGGATGAATTAATGATCTTGAGAAAACTAACTTCTTTTCTCTAGAAAACAAAGTAAAGTTGTCTTGAGATCCCGAAATTAATAATCAGTTATCACGAGAAAACGGTCCTCACAATCTTGCGATAACAAGAACATTACCTTATCATCTCAGGATAACCACTCAAAAAAAGGATGAGGAGAATATGACTCCTCTAGGCTTCCGTAGATGGAGGCAGCGTTAATCCCTTACTTTTGAATGGGGACCTAACTCCGTCAGCATTTTACATTTTAAGATTCTTTCATTTGCTTTTAAATGTTGAAATGGTCATCGGGTCAGCTGACCTGCTGCTCCTGGAGGCACTGAGGTCCATACGGAAGCTCAGGGGGGGAGCGAGCTTTTTCACTTGACACTCCTAAAATGTGGAATAAGCTTCCCCTCCACATTAGACAAGCCTCACTTTTTAAAACTTGTCTTAAAAAAACATTTTTATTCCTTGGCTCTAAACCCAGCATGAAACTCTGCTTCTGTTCTCGGTTTTTTTTTTTTTTTTTAAACATTTTTCCTTGGCTCGTCTGTTATTATGTTTTCATCATATGCTTGTCTGTCAGTCTGTTAGCAACATCAAAAAGTATTGGATGGATTTTGATGAAATTTTCAGGATATGTCAGAAATGGAAGAAAGAAACAACTGATTACATTCTGGGATGATCCGGATCACTTCCTGTATGCAGGAATTTTTTTAAAGGATTCTTTACTATGTAGAGATAAGGATAATTTTGCTATTACAGCTTCTAACTTAACTGATAATGCCCAGAATCATATGCAACTATGGGTTCTGTGCTCTCTGAGTGCTTCTAGCTTGTTATGTGCTGGCTTTTATGACTACCAATAGGATGACAACAGTTCAAATTGATTGCAAAGTGCCCTGGGATGACTTTGTCATGAATTAGTGTTATACAAACACAGCTGGTTTAAATTGAATTAATATATGCATACATGACCTGTATTAGATTAAGTAGAAAACAAATGAATTCATGAATAAATGAATAGGTATTACATAATAATAATTATACATACATGTCCTTGGCAGATGTAAAAAGGTGATGTATGGACAATAATAATGAAATAGGATACAATCACAGGATTTCTCTGATTTTACTGCCACATAGTTCACAATTCTAACTTTAACTAAATCATTTTTTCAACAAAGCAGGAATGAAAAGGTGTCATAGAGAAGTCTTGTGGTGCTCACAGAGCAAAACAGTGTCAGCAGCTGTTAAGTTTCCCACTAACATGCAGAGGTTTAAAACAAAATGTAAATGAATTTTCAACCTGACTGAAATAGTTTTGCACTTTACCACAGCATGCCAACCTCAACGCACCCGAAACTCAAAGTTAAGGATGTTTGATAGATTCAGCTTGAACTTGTAAGCTGTCAGCATGACAGAAAGAGAGGCAATCTATTTTATAGCTTTAACCTTCTTTTGCTGTAACCACTGTCATTTGTCTTTCTGTTGACAAGCACATTAAAGCAACAACAAAAAAACACTAAAGAGAAACTTGGGAGAATGCTTGAGGACGGACAAGCGAACAAGTAAACATCCCACGTTCGCCACCAAACAAAAAACAGAGTTACATGTTTGATGCAGTTTTGGATGACTTTCATACAGCTTTGGTTTTAAAGGGATGCTTCCTGAGGACTTTTGTCTGAGATGGGTAGTTCAAAAATCAGCCACAACATTAAAACCACGGAGATAAAATGAGCGACACCATTTTCTGCTGGAGAGCCTTTAATCACGGTGTGGTAAGAGCACTATTAAATGCTCATTTGGCCTCCAAACATCCGGAAAATGATGGCATCTATGAGAACCAAGATCATTGCATGACCCACCTACAGACCAGACCCTCAAAATATCCTCAAAAGTTTTTGGTCCACACTCTGGCTGGTCAAAACGTTTGACAGCATGAGAAGGAGCTTATTTAAGGGAAAATAATGCTATTGATGATGAGTGTAGTGTTTACATTATTACTTATCTAAATAAAGAAACTACTTTGCTGGGTAAGATGATGATTTAATCAGTAATCCATCTCAGTGGTTTGCAACTTGAATGTTTGTTTTTTTTAATGAGGCCATGTGAAAGTGATTGTTATTAAGAAACTGATCCCACATGTGACTGTGACCCATTTTGACTTACAGCAGAGGGAGATGATGCACATAGCGTGGAGTTTGTTCTCAGAGCGGATGTAGGAGCGCATGCAGATGACGAAGATGTTACCGAAGCAGGTGGTGGCAGAAACGACCCAAACAAAGACCCTCAGCACAATGTTGGCCAGCAGGTTCTCGAAAGAAGAGATGCCATCCGTGTTGGGCTTGCAGCTGCGCACGTGAGGGGCATAGCCACAGTACTGGAACTTCTTAAAATAGCTGGAGTAAAACATGACATAACAGGGTCAAGTTAGACAGAAGAAAGGGGACTTTTCTAATTTTCTTTTTGTTTTATCTGGTGAAGCAATAATAAAACAAACAAAAACACAAAGTACTCTGAGGAGGCGAAATCTTGAGGATTTGAACCATTGATAGCGTTGAACTGTGCAGGCCCTGAAGGTGGCGTGATCATAAACATATTTATATGAGGATGAATGTTTTAATGCTTTCTTTCTTTTAATCCCCAATGCTGGGGGAAAGCAAAGGTTTAGCATTATTCATTTATCAAAAAACAAAACTAAAGAGATTGTTCTTCCGAATTAAATCCACCAATTTCCGCCTTTGCCTTGGTGGAATCAAGTGATGCATAAAGTTATGGATTTATTTTCCGGATGTGTTGACACAATGCCACTGATATGCATTTTATGTCCCTCACGGCATTGTGAAATGACTTCAAAACAAACAACAATGAAAACTCACAGTAGCAGCTCTGCATCAGCGGTTTCTTTGAGCTACAGGTTGTGAGGATGAAACTATTTGCTCTATCAGCCTCTGACTTTGAAAGATGGGTTATAATATTTTTCCCACAAAGCTCATACTCTAAACGTAAACATGGTGATGAATCAATTTACAAAGTCAGATTATGCTCATGCTATGTTATGACAATGCATCTAAGGAGGATGCATCCAGTTTCAACTGAGACATGTTTAGATATTCCACAGATGAAAGACGCATGGATTCAGTGTTTCAGCCCAGATGAAATGGTTGGATGCCCAACGTTTAGTCAACTTCACAAGACAACCTCTTTCCAAAAACTTTGTTCTGATGCTATGATCCTGTCTAAACCGAACACCAGTTACCACTCAGCTACTCCAATGAGGACAACATTAGGAAACAGTCTAAAACTATATTTGTTTAATATGCAGAATAGTAGAAACAATCCATCTGAGCAAAGATGTTCCTTGGAGTGATTAAAATCAACTTTTTGATCCATAGAGCTTTTCAAAGAGTATCCTTAGAAAAAAAACGGTGAGCTTATCTGATCAAATTAAATCACATTAAACTGTATCTGCTATGCACTCCTGAATATAAAAACAGCAACCAAGCCTTTAAAGGCACTGCTCTGCATCTCCCTTCAGGACTTGAATGGATGTATCTCAAGCTGTTCAGTCCACGGAGAGGATGGCTTACACTAAGCTTGACTTAATCATCTCCCAGGTGGAAATGATGGCTGAATCTCAATGAGAGGAGCTCAGGGCTCAACCTCAGAGGTTAACTGTGTGTGAGAGAATGGTGTCCTTATCAAGAATGACAAAGAGATACTTACATGTGAGTCAGGTATTTAAGAGGTTCAAACATCCTTCGTTGAATGTTTTCAATTTCTATCCCCTCTATGCTCCTGATAAAAAAATAGAAAAAGTGATTTTATGTCAAAGCTGAGCACTGTCAAAAAAATCTTCAAAGCACAAAAGCTATTTTCACCAAATGCTCTCCTTGCTAAAAAGCTGCTCAAAAACCTACAAAGACGAATGCTTTTACTTTTTTATTCCCTTTTGTCAATATAGATTTGGACACACAACTACATTACATGAAAAGAAAGATCATGTCCCTTTAGTTCAAGGATCAAATGAGAGTCTCAAATGAAATAGTTCTCCAACAGCATGATGTCAAGATCTGCGCAAGCTTCTTAACTATCCAGTCATATCCAGGGTAGCATGTAAAACCTATGGGACACTGGGCCATGCGGTCCAGGGTTGATGATCGCTGTTATAGCTTCTCAGTCTTTCTTTCATTTCTATTCTGTTTATCACTCACAATGAAACGTGGCTGGATAGCTCTCCAGCTCTTCCAAAGCAGGCTTTTCTTTTTACTTCAGGGAAGTGGAAAGTAATGAATTGCTTTTTATGAGTAATTTGTTGTTTTGTAAGTAGTTTTTGAAATAAGTAATCTTACTTTCAGTCAAGTACTTTTTTACCCTGGTAAATTTACTTCATTACTTTGGAAACCTCCCACATTACCGTGTAAAAACACTAAGGAGCTCAAAAAAGTCTACTCTGGTTATTTATTATTTTCTTTTCAGATTCCTGATATTTGATAAAAGAAAAGAATAGTAATCATTTGTTAGTGTTATATGTTTATTTATTACAAACATAAAACTTTCTGAAAGATGCAGGGGATCGTTTCTTTCAGCACCACGAACAGCGGCATTGTGACGATCATCTCATCTTCTTGCTTACTTTCCGACCCTACACATCATGCTTCTGATTCGTTGAGCTGCATACAGATTGATTTTGACCCGAACCTTGTTTTTAACCACACCGCTGCACACTAAAATAAATATACACATGAGCATGACTTGGGATGTTGCAGTACATGCTCGAAAATAAGGTTCTCCCAAACGCCCTTGTGTTATTTAAATCATGTTTGGGAGCATACTTACAATGACTTTAATTTATGTAACTTGTCAAAGTGGTCAACTTGAAGCTCAATGATGGGATTGTAGGATATATTTCTGAAAAATGAGAATTAAAAATGAGTTAGACAATAATCTCAACCGTTACTGATCTGACCTTGCAGATAACATCATGCACTTATAGACAGCATAAATAAAATGCAAAGCCCCATCTCCATGCCAACAGATATAACCAGTTTTGTCTACTTTCACCATCATACAATCGTTTCATTTTCTCTTTGTACATTTTTAAGATGTCCTCTTATTGTTGTGTTTCGTATGAAACCATGTTGTACATTCATCATTCTGTCTGGTAGCTGTTCAAAACAAATGGATTTACTCCCTTGGCATACTTTTTTCTATATACAACAGCCTATCCTGGAAAAAAACTCAGTTTGCATTCCCCAGATTGAATTCAGAAAAATAAATAAAAGATTAAAGTTAAATCAACATGGCTAGTAGATCTACTCAAACATTGTTACAAAAATAAACAGAGATTTAAAAACCATACAAGTTTATCTGACAGACCATGCAATGAGCAACTTTAAAATTTTAATAACCAAACCCTTTTGAATTCATTGCATTAGAGCATAGATTTTACTCCAGTAAAATGTCAGAAACAGGATATTATGCATTGATGACATCAATTTCATTTTATAAAACACACTCTTGTCCCTGTTTAGTTTTCTGCAAAGTCAGCAACTTTGAAAACCCAGTTAAACAAAAGGCAGGATCAAACATCTAAGAACTGTTTGCATGCAGGGAACTCACAGTTGGAGCAAGTCCTCCAGTAAGACAAATAGATTGGGAGGTATCGCTGTCAGCCTGTTGTTGGATAGGTCCCTGCACAGAAACAAATCAACATCATTTTCTCCACACCAAACATTAAGAAAATGTTGATATCCAAAAGAAAGTATTCAACAGATGCCTACAGATCATTAGATGATAATTCACCATCTGTTCAGGACATGCCTCCCTACTATTATTAAATGTAATTCCATTTTTGAAGCACCCTTCATTTTCATTTTGCTCTGATCACACATGATCTCCGGTGTCAGTAGGCTTAGTAAAAAGTATGCAGAAATTCACTGATCAGGAGTTACAAGTATACAAGAACCACCCCATCTATATTTATCACAGACTTTCTGATTCTCAAATCTCTTCCACTTTTCCTACCACCTTTCCTCTAATAATCCTCCTTTCAACACATTTCTTTATACACAACCATAGCAGTAAGATATGCTGAGAACAGCTATTACACTGCATCATCATTTATCTCTGTTCCATGAAATGGCATTTTAATAACACGAAAGACAAAAAAAAACGACTAATTCAGTTCTGAGGGGTATTAAATGTCAGAATAGAACAGGAGAAAAACAATCTGGGGCCACATGCATAAACAAAGCTGAGATACAAGAACCTTGCCTGTGCCTTTTCTTGCACAGAGTTTCTATTTATAGAGAAAGGATATGTGAGGAGATAATTAACAATGTTAGCCTCATACAAGGTGGAATGAAAAAGAGGTGACAAATTAAAACTAATTGAGAATTTCTTGGCGTTTGATCAGCAGGAAAGACTTTTTTTTTTAAAAAAGGACTTGTTTCTTATTGTACTTCTTTCATAATATCCTCTAAATTAATTGTGGGGGCTATAGATAACAGTCACCATATAACATGGTTGAATATAGTGGCTTTTTCATGAGGATTTAAGTATTTTTTATTTTCTTTCTCTGCATAAAGAATTTTAATTTAAAGATCTCTGAAGACATAGAGAGAAGGCAAGACAAGGCATAAATTGCCTAACACCCTGCAGCTGGCTTTGCCTCAGCTGATGTAAGTTGCATCACAATTCTAATTTGACTGCTTCTTCTTTTTACCTCTGCGGGGTCTGTTGTGAGAACAGTGAGCCATTTGCTTTTGCCATTTCTTTTTTTACATTCAGCAGTTTATGTTGTTTCTAATACCAAAACTGAAACTTAAAATGAAAACACACTGAATATTTTTTAACTTTCAGATTTGTATGCTTCTTCTTACTGCTGCTCTCATGTCTGTTGTAGTCATGAAATAATGTTTTTCATGTGATTCGGGAGGAAAGATTTCAGTAATGGAAAAAATGGGACTGAAAATTAGTTTTGTGCATGTGCATATTGCCCCACATTAACTTACGTTGATAAACGAGAATATGTTGCATGGCTTTAGAAATCTGGTGAAAAGAAGGCGCTTACATATTTCAGATTTTTTTTTTTTTGCATATACGGTTTTTGCCATGGAACTACACAAAAGATTGATACATCTGGCACTTGATGCGTACCAAGTCTTAAAACTGGGAAAATACAAGCCCGGATAAGTCGGAGCCAGGTGGTGCTCATTTAATACACTTGATTAATTGATCATTTCTTTTCATGTGCATTCCCTAAAGATGTCGAGGCAGTGAGCCTGTACTGCTTTACATGACACTTACAACAAGGCAGACTTGCACAGCAAGCTTTGAGCAGCCGTGTCAACTGGTGAGTTTATCTTTTAATGTTTTCATTTCTTGCACTCATGCTGAGAATTTTCAAACCTAACTGTGGCCGATTACACTGGGAGAACAGCCTGTCTAAAATGTCATAACACAAGGACTAAACAATGATGAAATGATGATCAGTGCTGCAAGAACCATGGGCTTTCTCATAACGGGCAGCCCCCTTTATAATCAGTTTATTGTCAGTGAGACGCTGCCAGAGCTGCCACGTCTGGCTGGAGGGGGCAAAATGAAATGGACTAGTGTTTTCCTGTGGAAGAAAACAGCTCTCGCAGATGGCAAAGACCACTCACCCCCAGTTTTGCTCATTCTGTTTTTAGGTCTAAAATTTGATCTACAAAGTAATTGGGCCCAGCCGCTAAACTAATTATGAAGACTGACACTGTTTCAACGGTTTACCTGAAACAAAGAGCAGGCATAAGAGGGCATGTCAGTAAGGTTATTTATCTTTTCAATGTATTCTTTTTTTAACTTGATCCTGCCTTCATTCATAATTCCTGCCTCTAGAGAACAAACCATGAGCAGTGTTGCCACCACTAGCTTCCAGATCCATCTGAAAGATCATCAAACTTAATAGAAGATGGTCATTATTCTTGGACTCACAACAAGATAACTTACAGTGCTGATCATTATTTTACAGTATATATATATACGTATATATGTATATATCAAAATCCTTTTTGTACATTTTCCTTCCTTGTGTGTTAAGTTAAACTTCCTGCTTTTGTTTCATATTTCAGTGTCATGTTTCTCATTTTGGTCATTGCTGTGTATATTGGTGGTTTTTGTGAGTCAGTCCATCTGCCCATCACGTATTCCCATAAGTTTTTTTTTATTATTGTATCCCTTGTATTCCCGGCCTTGGTGCAGTCGATTTAATTAATAAAGTCTTCATATATTTGCTCACCTCTCATCTGTAATCCTACACTTGGGCCCTCCACCTCTTTTAATGTGAATTGTGTCAGTCAAGTTCATGACAACATAATGAGAATAAGACTGAACAAGTCTGGAGTGTTTTGAAAAAGCCCTTTCTCTCCAAAGAGATCATGGCAGCACAGCTCAGTGGGAGTTTTCCACAAAAGTCACTAAAGAAAAAGAGACTGACCTGAAAAAGTCAGATTAAAATTAGCACCACTTACACCTTAACTTATTCCACGAATGCAGCTCAGCCTCATTTAATCCAGTCTCACACACAAAGTGCACACACCTGGGATATCTATCAAGCCCAAAAGAATGGATGAATCAAAAGTTGATGAAATGAACAACCCTAAAGGCAAAATGAGAAAAATGTCCTTTGGATAAGAGCAGTGCTTCTTAACAGGGGCAGTACAGCGACTGTCAGGGGGTGCTGGAAGCATCATTCTTAAAAGGGGGGCATTGAGGGGTTTTGGGGCAATCTATTGTTTATTTTGATGATTGACACTTATATTGATCAATCAGTGTTATGAGAAATGAGGGTTAGTTCACAAATTCTCCTAGAAACACCAATAGTCCATAAGGAAGTGAACCCAAAGGCAGCATATGGTAGTAACGTGGCCTAAAAGACTTTTCTTCTTTTAAATAAATAACTTGGACCTCCATTTGCTGTTTCCAACTAACGCAGAGTTAAGAAAGTAGGCCGTTCTACTTATAGTCAGCTGGAGTATAAGTCTTGACAACAAAACAGAAAAGGTCAGTCACACTTCATGAAGGAGTCAGGGCCTGGTAAATTGGGGGGTAGTAGGGGAAATGGATATTAGATAGTTGGGCACTATAGTCCAAAGATGGTTGAGAGACACTGGAATAGAAAGTTGTCAATATTAACATATTTTCACCAAAACCAGGCAGGTAATGGCCTTTAAGAGAACCAGAGCGATTGCATGGCAGACATGCTGGTTCATCTTCAGGCATAGTTTATCCTGTGGCCTAGTAGTTGGAGAGGAAGACTAGCATTCTGAGGACCCAGGTTTCAGTCACCAGGGAGGCAAAGAGAGGCTCGAGGATAAAAAATTGAGTTAAGGACAACATTTTTTTTCCAATGGGGAAATAAAAGCTTTCATCATCATCCTGTGTTCTTTGATGCTCCATAAACTTAGTCAACTCCTGTTTAAAATGTTCTTCATAAATAACTTTATCTTGTCTTTACATAGTGACTTTGAGACAATACAGTTAGTCTGGATAATGTCAGAAAATTTTCTTCCACATAGGTCATCTTTCCTTTCGGCTTTTCCCTTTAGGGGTTTGCCACAGCGAATCACCTTCTTCCATTGAACCTTAACCTCTGCACCCTCTTCTCTTTAGCCTACTACCATCATGTCTTCCCTCACAAGATCCATAAATCTCCTTTTTGGTCTTCCTCTAGCCCTCCTGTCTGGCAGTTCCAGCCTCAGCATCCTTTTACCGATATATTCGCAATCCCTCCATAGTAACATGTCCAAACCATCACAGTCTGGTCTCTCTGGCTTTATATCCAAAACAACCAGCATGCGCTGTACCTCTGAAATACTCATTCCTCATCCGATCTGTCTTGTCACCCCAAGAGATAACCTCAACAATTTAGTCTCTGTAACCTCAAGGTATGCCTTTTGTCCTTTCTTCAGTGCAACTGTCTCTAAACCATACGTCACTGGTCTCACCACACTCTTGTACACCTCTCCTTTCATTCCAACTGATACCCTTGTATCGCACATCACACCTGACACTTTCCTCCACCTGCTCCAAACTGCCTCTTCACCTCTTTTCCACACTCTCCATTGCTCTGAGTGTTGATCCTATAGGCACTTAAAATCGTCCACCTTTTTCATCTCCACTCCCTGTAACTTTACTGTTCATCTTGGTTCACTCTCGGTCACACATATGTATTCTGTCTTGCTTCGGCTGACCTCCATTCCTCTCCTCTCCAGGGCATACCTTCACCTCTCCACCTTTTCCTCCACCTGCTCCCTGCTCTCACTACACAACACAATGTCATCTGCAAACATCATAGTCCATCAACATTCCTTTCAAGTCTCATCTGTCAGTCTGTCCATCACCCTAGCAAACAAGAAGGGGCTCAGCGCTGATCCTTGATGCAGTCCTACCTTCACCCTGAACTCCTCAGTTGTACCACAGCTCACTTCACCACTGTCATACAGCTTTCGTACATGTCCTGTACCACTCTAACATACTTCTCTGCTATTCCAGACTTTCTCAAACAGTACCACAGTTTTTCTCTTGGCACCTGTCAATTCAATTATCCCCATCACACCTCTCTTCTCATCTCCTCTCATCTTCTCCATTCCTTCGGTATCAAAAACTCAATAGCTACGCTTCTTAAAATCTCCATCCGCCAGCTATCTGCCCGCACAGGTAATTTTTTTTTACCAAATACATCTATAGTTTATAGATTTATTTATAAATACAATTTATAAATATTTATTTAAAAATTAGCTTCAACCGCAACCCGCCCGAATGTAATTAAAATCTAAATTTTTCCACACATCATCCGCCCGATCCGCAGTTATCCGCGGGTGCAACTGCAATCCACGCATCTCTACTCCACAGGTATATCATCAGCTCCAACTGCATTTTTGCTCTTCATCCTCTTCAATGTCTTCCTAACTTCATCCTAACTTATCTTTGCTGCTTCCTACGTAGGCTTTCCACCGATCGGATCGGCTTGATCGGATCGGCCGATTTTTCACATATTTTACATTTTTTCTGATCGGCCCTAAAGTTTTCATCCACCGATCCGATCAATGACGTCATTGTC
>JAVQJG010130020.1:0-19963 GCA_036024015.1 Craterocephalus amniculus | reverse complement strand
CCCCCTAGAGGCACGGACCACTCATTACACCGTGGTCCGCAGCAGGGACCAGTGGTCCGGACCAGACCACCATTTTGGCTACAACCCCTTCTCTTATTTCCTCTTCGGAAAAATGGAAAAAAATGTTGAATCAGATGTGAAGTTTCCCGCAAAGCTCAAAAAGTTCCCTTAAAATAAATTTGAGGGAATTTGCGGCCCCGACTTTTAAAAACACAACTTAATTGCAATTTTATTTGTTCTTTAAAAGCCCTTTCACATTTTTGAATGGAGCTTTGTGATTTTGCACTTGGGTCAGTTGTGATGCCATGCAATCAACTGGAAAAAGTTGAAACTCAGTTCCTCCCTTTGGCATGGCTGCTGGGTTTTGCAGAAGTATAGAGCTCCTTCACTTTTACGGATAAACATTAACCCATCTGCCAGGTTGTTTGTAACCATTTGGTTGCCACTAGTCTTAGATCTGAATGGAAAAGGAGACATGAACCCCAACTGATAGAAAAGGGGAAAAACCCAGATAAATTGGTGGAAGTGCGACTGGGGCTGGGAGTTTTGTAATAGGTTGTTTGAAAGCTGGAAAGTCTGTGTAAAGGTCTCAGAGGATAAAAACTGTTTTTTGCTTTTAGAGGCAGTCTAACTCATTAATGAAACTGTTTGGTAGTTGTACGTGTACGTGGGTGATGCCCCGGTGGCTAGCGGTGCTATTCACTTCAGAGGGGATGACACCATAGAAAGTCTAATTTATCTCTGCAGGTCTTCCAACAGAACTGAACTCCAACATAACTTCATCAGCATTAACTTGGAAATTAAGTCCCACTGGAAACAGATATACATTTCTATATGCATTTCTAATTTAGTATAAAATCATTTACATTCTGCAGTTTTTCATAATCTAATTAAAAATTACCATTTATTTTGTAATGATCAATTTTCCATGATTTGTCTGTGTTTGTTTTATTTATGACAAGGAGTGCACACACCAGGCCAGAAGTTTCGATCAATTATGCAAATATTGTAAAGGGAGGGGAAACTTTTGGGTGCAAAGTAAAATCAAAACAGTAATGAGCCCATCATAGAAAACGTTCTGTGAAGACGTGCAGTGAAGGAGACTTTCGAGAAGAAGAAGTGTGGGGGAGGAAGGGTCGCACCTCTCAGGCAGCGGTGGGTGACGGACAGGCTGGGGATCCTGCAGATCTGATAAAGGCCCAATGAGCGCCCTTTCCTTCCTGAGTGGTGGACTGTTTGTGTTAGAGCGATCTGCGTCTCTTTTTCTGGGTGTGGGAACCTGCTCCTCCCCGAGTTCATAGTTTCCTCTCAGTGAGGACCCACTGCCAGCCAGGCTGTATGTGTGAATTTCACTCATACCCAAAACTGCTTCATTAGAGTCTGCGGACTATTAAAAATCAGCTGTTTGTTGCAAAGACACATTAATTATCTGTAACACAATGAAAAGGAAATGCTGATGCTGCTTTACAATTATTTGCTCCAGTTCAGTTAATCAAATAAAATTAACCAATATTTGGCGCTTCGCTACAGTATTCTTGTCTTTAAGATTAATACAAGCAGATACACTTTTGTTGTTGCATTTGCATGACAATTTTACAGCTTAAAATAACATTTTATTTCAATCAAAATCTGCTGACACCCACACAAAGCTATTAATCAAAACATATAAATCAATAACATGCTGATAAAGTTATTGTATCAGTTTAAGATAAGAAGACCATTGTTATGAATGCATGAGAAAAAAATAAAATATTGATTGATGAGATGATTAAACCTTCAAAAACTTGACAGCAGAGAGAAAAACAATTAAAAACTTAATTTTACAAAAAAAATGTGAATGGTTTAACAGGTGAAAAATGAAAAGCAAATCCATATCCAGGCTCACTTGCAGACACTTCACATCATGATTTAAACTGTGATGTGGCATAAAAAGTGTAAATGTTGCATGTTGCTGTTGAAAATGATTGAACATGCAAGTTTACATTCATTTGACTGAGAGAAAAAAATGCAGGAACAAAAAGCTCTGTTCTCATTAACAGATGCAATCACTTACAGATGACCAAGTTTAACATTTTCAACCGTTTTAATTGAGTTTCTTCTTCTTAAGTAAATAACAGCCTGAGATGCTGTTTCCTATTGATTAAAAACATAACTCCTGTGTTTGTGCATTGATTTAAAAGCCTCCATTCTGGGTTCCAGCCCAGTTTAAGTCAGTGAAGGGCTGTAAATCTGACTCCACACTAATTCTCTCTTTTGCATCATCACACCAGCTTGTGTGCTGTTCCCTAGGCTGTACTCAGAAGAATGTCCACAGCTGATAAAAACCAAAGAAGTGGCCTGAGAGTTCGTCCTCCCCTGCCGGAGTTCCCACACTGTTTGCTTGTTTGCACCCGAGGGGCTGTGGTCGCGTTTGGCTACATTGATCATGATTCAGGGAGGTCCGAGGCGTAGACTGCAAAAGAGAAAGCTGGTTTGTTGCTGAACTTGCTCCATAAATTGAAAGATTTACATGATTATGTGTCAGAAATATGTTTTCCAGATGGATGTGTGCAACATGACCATGCTGTATATTTTTTCTAATTGGACTCGACAGCCCACAGAAATGCTGTGTGGTGCAGTTCTGTTCATTTTGTGATGGGAAAAATAAGGGAGCGCTGATCTTTTAGACATGAAATTTACAGTCTAAATGTTTTTTTTTCCTTTAAATTTCCTGTATATTTGATTCCCAACAAAAAATTCTGTATATTCCTGGTGACATTCTACAGTGCTTATACTTGTAGAGGTATATGGTCAAAGAGTCAAATTAATCTTTTTAAAATGCACGTCTTTACACAAAATTTTACATTTTTAAGTCTTAATCATTTACTGTCTCATATTTGACACAATTTCGGAGACCTGCTGCATCACCAAATGGTAAAAATTGAGCTCAAAATCCTGTTTTTCGACAATCTAGTACAGTCGTATGCCCCCTAGTGGACACTTTTTGCTCTGCAATAATCCTGACATGAAGTAATAAATAAATTTTTTTTATTTAGTTAGTAACTATAATAAGAATAGAATTTTCTATCTTTTAAAATGCTAACATAACTCGGAGCATTTTAATATCTCAAATGCAGAGAAATTAGATAAATGTAAACACATTAATGTGTAGCCGCACCCACATCTCTGCTCACTTAAAAGGAGAAGCTAGCAGAAGCTAAGAGGTTACCCCTCCCTCTTCTGTTTCCAGTTTTTCTTAACTACATGCCCTAACGTCCTAGCCTTGTAACACCCTACTCTGGTATTGCAAACATGTCATACAGCAACAGTCATGGAGTCTTTCTTATGAACTGGAACCCATAATGGAACAAATGAAACAGCTGCAAAAGGAAAAGGAGTAAACTCTCAAAATATTGCAAATCTACCCTGATGAGTATATGTATCACAACTTTCTGCAAGTATTAGGGAACAAAAATAACTATAAACATTTTAAAAATACAACTTCCACTTCCAATATTCTGATATAGGGAGGTTATTGCTGTTCCCTTGCAGGAGTGAATGTGGGTTTCTGCAGATTATTGCCATTTTTCCTGGTTGTGCCCAAAGTTTAGGACCTTCTGGGAAGAAGTCAAACAAGTGATCTCTGAAACCTACAACATTTGATTTTTTTTTTTTTTTACCTGCTTGTATCTTGAAAATCTCATAGGGCTAGATGAAAGTGACATATACTAGAAATTTTCTGGCTGCAAGTAAAAAGGCCTTGACCAAATGCTGCCTCCAACCAAAAACCTCCAACCCTGAAGCTCTTTACAAATATAACCAATTGAATTCATCACATGGAGACAATGACCTTGATGCTGTGACATCAGAAGGAAAAAGGACAAGGAAGTACTGGGATTATCTTAAATGTAAAGATCTCCTTCACATTTCTGCACTATTATTATTTTATTATGTGATCCCTGTACTGTACCTGTCAGGGCCCTCACCTGCTCCCTCATTACAAACAAGATGAAAATAAAATAAGATGAAATAAAATAAAACACAGCAGGTGAATCTTAGGAAAAAATTATGTTACATGCTGCGAAATGATTGCGAAAGCATCTGTCTGGATAGATTTGTGTTTGCAAAGCATGCACGGAAAAAATCCTGTCTGAGGGACAACAGTACAACAAAATACCTGACTGACTGTAAGACTGAGATGTTTGCACAAACTGGTAGTTGGACAGTTGAGGGGGACAGTAGAAATAGGTTGCTGATGTGTTTTGTGCCTTCATGAGGCTCCAGTGGGAAAGTTATAGCCGACAAAGAAGCTGTGCAGAAAGGAAACTAAGGGATGTGAAGAAGCTACTTCCCATGACATCACAATGTTTGTTAAATGACCTCCGGGCTTATCAGACACACCTTCCCATTTCCTCCTTGAACCATTCCCCTGCGACCCTGGATTGGGTTATGTAGCAGTATAGAAAATAAAAGAATACATGAGTTGTAGATCTTTATGAATAAAATATTCCAGCTGTAAAACTGTGTTTGTGACATAGTGGAATTTGTTGAGGAAATAACATGATAATGGTCAGTGGAAATTAAATCATTAATGCACAGAGGTCTGGAGTCAGAGTCATAATCTAGATAAAATGCAAAGCTCAGATCACAGGCTGACCCAACTTCTGTGGGTCACACTCCAACCCCATGAGGCAGAGCATCGTCCTGCATCAGAAGGAACCCAGGCTGTGAGCACCGGCCCTGCTTGTGGATGTAGGGCCCTCATACCACCCTCATGGAGACTGCTCTGACAGCAGAAACATGCACATCGGAACTCATCTTGTAGGCAGTCTTCACCCTGTTCCTCTTTGCACAAAGGAGCAGATAGAGTTCCTGCTGCTGGGTTTTTATCCTCATACGTCCCCCTGCACGTGTCCGTCTCCTGGTATCTCCTCCATGCTCTCCACACTGTGCTGCGGGACACAGCAAGCCTTCTTGCCACAGCATTGATGTGCCATCCTGGATGAGCTGCACTACCTGAACAACTTGTGTGGGTGCAGACACAGCCTCATGTTACCTATAGTTCACTTGTTTTTAACGTCATTAATAAAGTCACTGAAATATATACCCGACTAATTTGGGCTGAAATTTTGGCATTTGGTTTTTGTGGATCTTAAAGGGGAGTTCGGCTTTTTACAACCTGGACCTACTTTCTAGCGTGAAATATGATCATTTACCTACCCAGACAGTTTTGATGTAACATCAAATGTAACGAGAGTGAACGGGGCCAGCTCGCGCAGTTTCTAAATAACCACAAAAAGGCAACTCTGAGCTGCTTGGAGCTCACGGAGGGATCAAACCAGCGATTCATAACAACACATTGGTGAAATGAAGGAGTTTTGTGGGAGAAATTGCCTCATTTAGAGGCTGCGTGAGCTGGCCCCGTTCACTCTCATTATATTGGATGTACACTGATCGCGAGGATCTAAATATCCCTAGAAGGAGTTCGAGTTACAACAAAACTGTCTGGGTGAATAAATGATGGTATTCAATGCTGGAAAATAGATCCAGGTTGCAAATTACCGAACTTATCCTTAAACTAAAAGGTAAATTGACACACCTGGTCTTGTGGGTACTTGGTGGAATAATTATTCCACAGGGGGTACAATGTTGAAGAGAGTTTGAGTATCCCACTGCCTTAAATCTGCAAGTTACCAGGCCAATGCGTTGTTTTAAGGTTGTGCTGACATTTAGCATCCCGGTAGTCGTAACCATACTGATGCGGTCTTTCATTTAAACTCCATGTTGCAACACACTGTGACAGGGGAACTTAGAAACAGCCACATTAACTCATTCTATTGATTTGTGTACACAGATTCAGTCTTTGCTGTTTTTCCAGTCTACTGCACACAAAATAACACTATCAAAGAGTCACGTATTGATTGCTGCTTTGCCTTAAACAGGCGAAAAAGTCCTTGTTTGGAGATTGAAGGTATGAAAAATATGGTCCTACATTCCCTTTTTTTAATACTTTTTGTTGACAATTTTATTAGTGTATTACACATTTCAAGATACTTTGTGGGTTAGATGTTAAAAGCAAGGTGGTAAAAAAATCAATGCATCGTATCAAAGGGTCGCTTTCCTAAAAAAAGGGCTACACTTCTGCTAATTACCATTAAAAAAGATGTGAGGAGCTGGTCTGGATGAAAGCCACAACTTCATGGTCTGTAAAAATAACATTAAAAGTGATAGCCAAGAGAAAATTCAAACAATATGCCATTTGAGGAAAAAAGATGAAGAGAAAGAGGGAAAACCCTTCTTCAAGTCTAAGTATTTTGAAATGATTTGTTCTGAAACACATGGATGTAATAATCCTGATTCATGAAGAGGCTGCAGGCAGGGTGTCAGCTTTCCTTTGTTCCGTAGCTTTTGTTTTGCCCTGAGGAGACGCTTGTCTTGTGATGCTGATTGCAGACTTTAAACCAAAGAAAGAGGATGCAGATGTGGCTTCAAATCAGATGGTTGAGTAAAACACTGGTGTGTAAGTCAGAGAAAATGCATCTCTACAGCCTTGCTTTAAGGAGGATAATGAATGAGGGGAACTAACTCAGCACTTTGCAAACACACAGATAATAAACTCTGTACCTCAGTGCCTGCAGCTAGTTTCACAAAGCTTTGAGATGATTTGTTTTTCAGACCGTACGCAGCCAAAATGGTGGAGTGTCCTCTCCAGGTCAGGCATGAGACACTGGCCCAAGAAGAGGAGTTCAGTGTCTCGGGTCTTGTTCATGAGTGAAGGAAGGATGGAGGCGATCAACAGGAGGAGGGGGGGCAGGGATTGAGATTTGAGATTTCCAAAGTGGACATCCTCCCATTTCACTGAACATGGCAGCGATTAGGCGGTCTGTATTATGGCTCAGCCTTTCTGTGAGTCAATGCAAAGCTGTAAAAGAAACAGTTTTGTCATCTTGAGGCTGTGGTCCAGTTGATGTGGGATTTACTGTAAAAATGGGAGGAAACGGTCAGGAAGAGCTTTCTCTTTATTATGTGGTAGAATGAGGGCAACCCTGCCCGCAGCACCTCTGGGACTGTGGGAAGCCAACACGTCAGACTCTCCAAGAACCTGTGGCAGCACAAGAAATGATCGTAAAACCGGCATTCTCACAAATTATAGTTTGCTTTTACTGGGCAACATAAAAGAACAAAATCTTACAGACACATCCCAAAGTTACAGTCAATAAGTTTGTACAGCAAAGAGTTTGTTTTCCTTTTTAGGAATGACCTCTGCACCGACCCATTCATGCTTTACAACACTGCCACTCTCACCTATAACAAGCAAAGCCTTGACTCCATCACCCATTGCCCTAAATCTCACTTGTGATCATAAATCTCAAATCAAATCAAAACAAACTGAGGCAGCCGACACGCCTCTCTGGGCAGGAAGGAGCTCAGCTGGTGCGTGAGACTGAGATGAGTTTCAAAGACACAGTTTGGCTCACCTTCATGCCCAGCTCTGATTCTGGACTTCCTTCCAGTGGGTGCGGTCCTGTCCAATGGTGATCGGGTGAAGGGGAAAACAGCAGACGCTCACAGGTCCTTGCTGTAACATAACAGATGCTTGTGTGTCTGAAATCAGATTGGGTTAAATTTGACATCATGTAAATTTCACATGAAGCAGCAGAACAAACTCTGATGCTTCAACAATAAAGTCCTTAGAAGTGTTATGGAAAAGTATAATATCAGGGCAAAGCTAAAGCTTATGCATTAATAGTATTTCAGTGTAATTACAGGCCCTGTGGATGCAAACTGTCAGATTTTTTTATGAATTTGCAGCTTTTGTCCAGTAGTAAACATAACTTTTGCCTCTTTAAACACTGACCAGGATGCACATTTTTCCCAAAACTGACTATGATGTTCATGTTTGGCCAGAAAAAAATGAGCCTTCAGCTATTTCTTTGGTTTAACATCAGGATAAGCACCGACCTGTACCACCACAATAGTGCTGATACTAGCCGTGCTATAGGACATTTTACATGTTGGTACATTACAGCCGTCCACAGACTATAATGGTGGTGTCAGAATGTGTTATTATGCACACTGCTGCAGAAAGCAAGACTCAAACTCTGAACCTGCTGGGTTAGCTTTCAGACTTAGCTGGGTTTAGTGTGGGGTTTCTGCAGGTTTCCAATCTTAGACCATGTACTTGATGTATGATGATCATGGCTGCTTTATACTAGGGCTGGGACAAGGTGCTTTCCTTCCAATTTGATTCTTTTACATTTTTCTGTGTTGATTCCATTCAAACTGTGATTTTTAAAGCAGATCTGTGTAACTCTGAGTTTTTTTCACCATGCAGTGCGCACCCCAAAGCTGTAGGGGGAGCTCCATAGTGAAAATAGGAGACAGATGAAAAAGAATGTTGTAAAGAGGCAACTTACGGTTTGTTTTGAACAGGCGACAGCGAGTCACCATGGCTTCAGTGGCATGTGGTAAAAGTTATTATCAAAGCAGTATAAAAGCAAAAAACCAATCACAGATGAAATATGCACATCTGTCCAAACAGATTTATGACCTTTTTCATGCATAGAGCCTCTTTAAATATTGCAAATTTTTCTGATTTTTAGTTTGCTTTTTTAACCCCACAGAAATTTTTTTTTAATCAGGAACCATATTTCCCCCCAAAAATGCACATTGTGTGAATCAGTTTTTAAGATTCCTTCAGCAGGAATATATTTGATCCTGCTAAAAATGGAGCCTTTAGATCAGGAAAACATGACACAGCAGCCAGACCATCATTCTGGTGCTGCTGTCCAGGTATAATGCCTCACAGGACAAAAAAAGAAGGATTTTCTTTTTAAACAAACAAACAAACAAAAAAAAAAAAACTATTCAAAAATCGGTAAACAAATTATGATATCAATCAATTTTTTTCCCCACCCCCAATTTGTGTGGAAGTAACTCATGGCCTCGACTTATTTTACTCATTGGCCACGGTTACATGGTGTTTTTTAATTTGGAATTAATAATTCCGAATTAATTTATTCTGAATTAAAATCTTCTCCCTCGGGTTTACATGGAAATATTAATTCCGAATGAGGGTTTAATTCCGCTTTAAAGCCAGGGGTTGGGAGGGGTTGTGATTGGTTGGATGGCGGGAGTGACGTAAAATACATACGTACGTCGGCCGGAAGTTAAAAACCGTCTCGTTTCTTTCCAAAAACAACAGCAGAAGACGTCTTAATAAGAGCCATTTTTGCTTGATTTAGGTTCTAGTTATGAAGCAGCTGCTAGCCGCTAGCATGCTATGTCATTTTCATCTGGACAGACTCGGTTTGAGTCCGTGTGCTTCGGACGGGATGCACTGTGTATTGTTGCCATGGCGACAGGACGAGGGGACAAGCATGCGCAGAACGACAGGAATTAACAACGATCGGAAAAAGGGTTTACATGACAGAAAATGAGAGAGGAATTAACTAATTCGAAATTGAGAGACCAATAAACCAACCATTTTATTCGGAATCAAGTTTAATTCCGAATTAAATTTGCATTAGGAATTATGTGTTTACATGGTCTGTTTAAAGCGGAATTAACATTAATTCTGAATTAAAGAGGAATTAAAAGTCCCATGTAAATGTGGCCATTGTCACCAGAGTGCCTCCGTCGTTTGTGTATTAGTATGTTTCAAGTGTCATTTATGCAGTCTCAGAAATTTAAGGCCAGCTGTTTTTTCTCCCCCGTGATCTTAAAATGAATTAAATACTAACTTTGTCTCTTGTTTCATGTTTACCATCTTGTTTGCACCCGCTTAATTCAACCACTATCTCTGGTGTGAGTGCTCATGTGCACTTTTAGTGGAATTCTCTGGAAATAAAAGTGGTCTATCAGCTTATAAGGAAAAAACAAAATTAAAAATGGAGCCAGTTCAATATGCTAGGTTAAAAAGCAAATATATTCTCTGCATTAGAGACATAGATTCAAGACTTCAAAGTGGCAATGCATTTGAATAGCACACCTTCCAACACTTTTTGTGTCTCATACTGGTTTTCAACTTTTACCGTATCATTTTGAGTTATCTTTCCAAATGGTTTGTGTAGTAGGCAACAAAATTAGTCTTAACTTTTCTTAATTGTGCCAACAGCAGCTATTGCAAAAAAATGAGGGTCCTGAAACCTAAGCCTCTAATTCTATCTTTGCTGAAAAACAGACTCTTCTTCTGCCACCATCGCTTTGCCTTTGATGGAGCTGATTTACTTACATAAAAGGCCAGAAAACTATTATGACATCACCTGTCAGTCGTGTTAAAAATAGTTGAATAAACATACTTAAACATAGCTTAACCCTTTAGCAGGTACTCATTTAAATACATGGAAAATCGACATTTCATATAGAGAAGAATCTTTCATTGATGATTAAGGATAACAAAAGTCTTAAACCTTGGTTCCAAAATGATGACCGTCTTGTAAGTGGTCAGTAGCCTACCAAAAAAATTCATTTTATGTTGAAAAAAAAGGAATGTAGCCAGATCATTGATGACTGGTGAAAAGGCTCCATGTGGTTTTATGACTTTTTGGGGCATTTTGTATTACCACATGGCTACGTACCCAATAAAGGGTTAATCTGTACCCTTTCTATGTGGTTAAAGTTATATTGTGAGCAGGCGCTTCATTTAAACAGCATAAAACACAGCTGGACTCCAAGCTGATGGGTCAACTTTGAGAATGAAGTGGGTTTTGTAGAACTGTAGCCCAGTTTTAGGACTGCAGTCTAAAGACCAGTCTCAGAGACCTCATTTGCAGTACAATCTTGTGGCAATGTATTTGCAATGTATGTGCTTTTACATGCCATTTCCATGCATTTTAAACCTTTGCCATTTCATTTTAGATTAACTCTCTCAGCACAGAGCATTAAGTCTGTGTTACTGTTGCATCTACCAAAGCAGCTATTGAGGAAAATTATGATTCTGAAGCTGAAGCTTCAAGATGTGCAGTAGTAGCTTTGATTTTTCCCCCAAAACACATCACAGCTGCATTTGACTGAGCTAATTTTTATACAGTTAAGGACAGGAAACTGTAATGAGATCATCTGTCAGAAAAGTTGGATAAACACACTACTACTTAGTTTAACATGTGTGTTTAGATTTTATATACAATGCTATGTGGATGTTGACAGCTTAGTTTCAGTCCTTCTGAAAGTGGTAATAAAACTCTCTTTAAAGGAAATTATGTCACGCAATAGCACAGATTGGGTTAAAAAATCTTTAATTTTGGTAAAATAGATGTAATTATACATTAACATCAACATTGGAAACATTAATATTTCATGCTTTTGTCAAGCATTCATGCTTTTGCACTAGAACTACACCTCCAGGGTGCAGTTCTGAAATGTTTATCTTTGACAGACATGATGCAAAAAACTTGTTTTTGGCTTTTTCTTGGGAGAGATCTTATCAGCTCAATATTTGTTCCTCTTCCAGCAACAGGACAGAGGAATATTGTTAATAATCATACAACCTGAGCCAGTCAAACCAAACAAAGGTCTGAATAACATTTGGCTTCCTTGTGTTCCAGGTTGTTCTAGAAAATGCGGCTGTGGTCTGTCCGGCCGGTCACAGAGCTGTCAGGTCAGGTCTGCCTGAGCCTCATCATGCTTCGGCTGCACGGCTGTTTTATTGGAGAAAGGTGGACGGTGCAGGATGCCTGTAAAGTTCAGCTCATTACATTTCATTTTGGAAGATTTGGGGAATGTGCAGTCGGTTGTTTTGAAATCTGGATAAGGTGGATCATTATCAAAATTTAGTATTTAAATCATTTTATTTCTATATAATCTGACTATTTTTCTTTTCTTAACTCCATATTTTAAGTTTTTCTTTCTGTTTTGTGCATGTAAAAATACAAAATTCATTTCCTGGCCCAATGAAAGTGTGCTGGACACACAGAAACACCCTTTAAGTAGTATTCAAACCTCCTATTTCACCAATTTCTTACTATTGTTGTTATGTTGTGGCATTTTGCAAGAGTCAGCCAGAACTTCTATTTAGTCCTTTTTTAAAGCCTTTGCGCATGAAATTTTGAAGAGATTTATTCAAACTTTCCATCAGTTCGTTACCCAACAGAGCTGGAAATGATCTGTTGAGAAGTGTGGCTAAAAATCTCCAATCAAGGCCTGAAAACGTCCTTATTTTTTCTCCTACTCGTTTTGCCTTTCATTTCATTCACGTCAATTTTTATTATATAGCACTTTTCATGCCACAAAGCAGCACAAATGGCTTTGCAGCATAAAAACAATCTATATATATTAAATAAAACAATACACCTTTTCATCCAGATTAACTTCCAGATTTGTTTTATATGGAAGCGAACGACTACTGTAGATTAATCCCCAAACGGCAAGGATAAAAAGTTTTAATCCAATGAAAAATACTTAAAAACTTCAGTGATTTCCTAAAACTTGTCCTGAAATAGATTTCTCTCATTTGTAACTGATTATTTCTCTGTTGCGGTAACTTAATTCATCTTGGGTACCTCCTATTTATTGATAAACTAACCCTGCGGCATGGCACTGGCTGGAATGGCAACCATGCGAGGCACAAAAATTGACGCACACAGACCCGACAGGAGGTGCCAGCAGTGCAGAAGTAGCCTAAAGACGCTGATGGCGAGCAGCTGTCAACCTTCAGATCAAGTCTCCTGTTTTTTTACAGCAAGCCAGGCTGACGATGGGTCAGAGTCGCCTCACCGTGGGTCATGTGTCTCCATCAAAGTATTGGCGACCTCACTGAGTGTGCGGCAGTGATCTCCAGAAAGTGACAGTGTGTTGTAGGGTCTCCTCTGACGCAAGGAAAGCGGTTAGTTGTAGTGTCTGGTGTCACACGTATGCATAGCAACGCAAATGCAGCCTATAAATATACTTCCATGTCCAGGCTATTTTAAAAGCAAAAGGGTCGAACAGGAGAGTTCAGCTTCCTTTTACTATTGAAGATTTATGTCCTGAAATCTTTGAGGATATGAACATACTGGAAAGAAAAGCAAATATGTTTAATAATTTCTGCTGTTTTTTTAAAATTCAATTTATTTATTTATTTATAATTTCTTATCTATAAAAAGATAAAACTATAATCAAGCTTTAAGTAAATGGTAAATTATCTAATATAAAGACAGAAAATGGCAGATGATTGTAAGACTCAACAGGATTCTGTTTGGTCTGACACAGAAGCTGCCTCCAGACATGAGTTTGTGCTGAGTCATGTCTTTCATTGCTACCATAATAGAACACCTAAGCATCTAGATCTTTCCCCTTGGTCTCTGAGATATAGCCTACATCCAGCTTTCTCCTCTTCATCAGGTCCACTAACTCTCTTACTTTTCTACACAGCTGATTTGGCAAAGGCTTTACGTTAGAAGCTTCTGACTTGTCTATTTCATTGCTCTATTGCCACATTTTTAAAAAGACAAAAATCTTAAAAATGAATCAAAACTGGAAATTTGCTAAACATTTTTTAGATTTGTTTTCTTTCCTTTCTGCACCAGTAAGTGCAGCTTTATTGGTGGAGATGGAGGCAAACACTGGGAAAGGTGCCAGAATAGGGCATCTGATCCATTCCACCTTTTTGGGACTCTTTAGTTGGGTTTCCAATCAATCTGACCCTAAAAGGTGGAGCTGGACACACTGCAGTCTGTGGATTACTCAAAAATATCTGCACTTCCTGTGTGACTCGGTAATGA
Source organism: Craterocephalus amniculus (assembly GCA_036024015.1). Taxonomy (NCBI): domain Eukaryota; kingdom Metazoa; phylum Chordata; class Actinopteri; order Atheriniformes; family Atherinidae; genus Craterocephalus; species Craterocephalus amniculus. Next base: position 6,284 of record JAVQJG010130020.1, on the reverse strand, counting down.
GAACTAAGCAGGAACAGCTCCATGAATAAATACATGGTGGATTTTAGTTTAAAGCCACATGACAAGATGAAAGAGGACAAACTGGATGTCCACCATTCTTTGTTCTACATCAAAGAAGGCATCCACTGCTGAGATGTTGAGCTGTTACGTAGTGCTTCATACCCCGCCCGGGGCAGATGAAGGGGTGTCCTGATTCTCCTTTGGACCGAGGGCAAGGGCTAAGGGGAAGGCGTGGATGCCAGCAGAGGGATTTCCGATGCAGACTTCATTGCAACGAGGTAGGAGTTTTCCCGCTTTCAAGCAGGAAGTAAACATGGCGCCGAAGGACTTGTACAAAAAAGTTGCCTTTTTGTAAATAATGTTAAAAATGTTTCACTTTTGTTAAAAACTTTACAAGGTAGATGTTTACCCATGACGGCAAAATGTGCCCTGTCTGACCACCCTACACGTTTCAGAAATAAAAGTAGCGATGTCGTATAAAATTTATGTATAAAATAATGATGTACATCATTTTAAATTCTGTGGTTATAAAGCTGTAAGTTACGACTCTTTTTTCTGTTGTATTGTAGCTCTGTATGATACGTGTGTTATCTCTGGAATTTTTGGGAGCCTGTACTGAACTGGTGGAAAAGGGCATTTATGTTTGCTGCCCTCTTTGGCTGGAATCAGCTTTAAAAGTGTTTAAAACAATGAGAACTCCTGAATTTAACATCCCGGATCAAAATGGGTTGAAAAAATTTCTCTGAAAGAAATACGAGGCAACTTTATGTCACCCAGAGGTGAAAACTGCATGATTTAACTGCTGTTCTGGCTGCTGATGTTGACAACTTACGACATCGTCTTGTGATTTTATGATTCACTCATGCTTTCTCAGCTCATGTTCAACCTTGTTAGATTCTCTGCTTTGGTCAGGAAAACAAATCACTGATTTTCGGATCAAAGACAAAAATTGTTGCTGGGAGTGGGTCTAGGGTGTAGAAGGTTAATCCTCTGGTACTCCTCAGTGAGGGATCCAGTAGACTTGTAGAAGAAGACATGAGGCACTCATGAGGATTAAAGCTTATTGTGACATGACGAAGGCCTCTTAGGCCGAAACATGTAGACAGTTTATATATTTTTTTAATTTAGCCATGTCACAATAAAGGCTTTTTAAACTTTAATCCTCATGAGTGCCTCATGTCTTCTACAAAACACTGATTTTGTTGTGATTTTTGTTTAAAGCTTATGATTACAATAATGCGCCACACACCCATGCATGAGGAAACTCAACCTCTCTGACTCATGAACAAGCTCGAAGAGACACAAACACAGAAACTAAAGCACTTTGTTTCCTTTGAATATTTGTGACCAAGCTGAGGAATAAACACAATTTTCTTGGTAATTTTCTAGACTTCTTCACAAAAACTTGTTTAAATCATGAATAAGCCTTTTTATCCCTGTTAGAACAAAAGAAAAAGACCTATCTCAGCTAATCTCTTACCTCTCTAGTCAATATTCCCATCTGCACCATACAAATCAATAAACCCATTGGTTGTGAAATATGCACCACATTTGAGTAATAATGACTTTATTACAGCTCATAATAACATGCAAAATGAAAACATATGCTACATTCAATAGGAAGACATGTTAAGTAATAATACAGACGTGGTAATAGATGCAGTTAAATACAGAGTATGGTGAATGCGAAGGATCAAAGTGCTTCAGAAGAGACATATTTAAGGTTAAACATCCATGAGTGTGGACGACGGCTTGTGCCCTCTGATCAGACGTGCTGATGCCATGTACCATGTGCCGCTCAGAACCATTCCCTGTCAGATTAACAGTGAGACTTTATGAACAAATATGTGCAAGTAAATGAGATGTGAATCATTTTCCCGGACTTTCCAGGCTCCGTACTCCGTCCTGGGCTCCTCCTTTTCACAATCCCTCCCGTTGCAATCAAAGCTGCTCCGTGCGGCAGCAGATTAATGAGAGACTTCCTGTGCACTGCTGCGCACAGCGGTAATTCATCTTAATTATGATACATTCCTCTTGGCTGCGCTCCCAGCTGGCCAGATGCTCGACGTCTCTTTGACGGGTAAGCCCCTCATAATGTCTTCAAAGCTTTGAGTTTGCGGTCAGAGCTTTTACAGGTTGGAAATCCAGCAAATGCTGGACAATATTACCCACCTTAGGGTTGAGATTAATCCTTTGCAAACTCAACCCTTCCCCCCCAAAAAAACAGGATTTGCAATTGTTCAAGTGAAAATGCTCCTGTGATGTGCAACCAGTGCGGTCTGACTCTCCCGCCGCCTCTCCTTCTTCCTCTCCATCCTCACCTTCCAGCAGACGACGCTGGACGCCAGAAGCACCAGTCCGGCTGAGAGGAGCACCAGACCGAAGTAAGAGATGGTGGATCCGTGTGAGTTGAAGCTGTACGCCACCGAAGTGACCACGATGCCCGCGATGAGCACCACCACGCCGAACGGGACGGTGCAGCGATAGCAGGAGAGCTCCGTCCCTCCGGTGGCGGCGCTCAGCTGGACTTCGTTAACCAGGGGGATGTTTACCGTGGTCACAGTAGGCTGTTCGCCGTTGGCCTTCTCCGGGGTCGCTGGTGTTCTCATGGCGTCTTTATTCGCTTCTTCTGTCATCGTTTTGCGTTAACCAACCACAGATGCTCCCTCTGCGTTGCCCTTTCCCCTTGATTCCCCCCGTCAGGGTCGCGCAGTCTGTGGAGAAAACACACCACGCAATGACTCCAACTTCTTCTTGCTCAACACTTGACGCAAAAAGGAAGCAGATGCTTTTCATTAGAATTCAACACAGCATTTCACAATTTACCACCACTCTGCGACCACCCCACACTGCTTTAATAAACCAATGTAACCTCTTTGCACAATCCCCCGGCCGCCTCTTGACCCAGTCAGAGGAGAGTGACGCAGGTCCACTCAGCCCAGCACGAGCTGAGACATTCCCTGGAGAGAGCAGGATATGGTGTTGCGAATGCAGAGAGCTTTGAAATCACAGGCAATTTCACAAGCACTCACTCTCCTCTGCCCACATCTGCTGAGCTGCTATTCAGATGCTGAGCTACACGAACGCTGTCGCTGACACTTCATGACTGCCAGATGCTGAAGTTAATGTTCAGGTCACAGGGGTCAGACCTCCATGTGGGCAAAGCTAAAGCCCCCCGTAGGACTTATGTTGTCTGGAAAAGGGTCTTTAAAGTTAAATTACAGCACCTATTCCAAAAAGATGGGACACTGTGAAAACAGAGGGCAATGGTTTGTGTCAAAACAAAGATGTTTCCATTTAATGGAAAATACGAGTTTATAACTGATTAGGTGACTTAGCAACAGGTTGGTAACATGACCGGGTGTAAAAGGAGCATTTCAGAGAAGAAGAATCTCTCAGACGTAAAGAGGTTCACCAGTCTGAGGCAAACTTATGTTCCTTAACATAAAACAACATAAAACTCTCAAGATTTCTCCATCAACAGTGTGAAAATATTTAGAGAATCAGAAGGAATCTCTGTGTGCACGGGACAAGACCAAAGGTAAAAACTGGATGTTTGTGATCTTGAGGCCCCCAGGCAGCTCTGCTTTAAAAACCAGATAAAATTCCTTACTGGAAATCCCAGCATGGACTAATATTTCCCATATCCCACTGAAATCTATCTGGAAAGAGATTCCCGCTGATACAGTATGTTTACACGTTGGTGATCCAAGCAGTTGTGTGTTTACGCGGGGGAAAGATGCGATATGATTTTTAACCTTTTGACCATTGAAATGCTCCATTGCAGTTTCCAACAAATACTTTGTGTTAGCAGCAGATATGTTTTAACTGTATTATAACTGGACTACAATAACATGTTTAAAGTGCCTTGAGATGATTTTGTTCAGAGTTAATACTGTATGAAAAAAAGCTGAGTTGAACTGACCTGTTAGGAAAGCTTCTGAGAGTACATGTGGAATTGTTTACATTTGCTTTGTTCAAACGTAAGTTAGAAAACATTTGTTTTGAGACTTTATAAAGACTTTTTCACCAGCAGTGATAGAATAAAGAAATACTGAAAGGTATACTGTCAGAGATAAGATGGAGTCAGGACTTCCACACAAATGGAATACTGTAAAAAGTTTTTCAGTATGCCTGAAATAAAAAATTAAGTGCTTTACATGTGAATGGCACCAGAGTTTAGAAGTGGACGGAGACCCTCCTTTTCAGGGGAGACTTGGTATATTTATTCAGGGAACACCCAGGTTCAGACTTCTTCGAATTTGCACGAGGAACCCAACAATCAAGTTAAGTCCAATGGTTTTGGGAAATTTATGTGCTTGAAATCGAGCTATAAAACCATGTTAGTGAAAGTAACAGACACATAACCTGAGTTTTGTCAATCCATCATTATCGACACAGTGAAAGGTGCTAAGATGGAACTGAATAATAAGATGATAAAATAACTAAGAATCCACATGTTGGTTCAACATATCTGTATTTTGAGGGGAGTTCAATGTATTGTGGAGATATGTGCTGACTTTTGTATTGGTGAAAGCTCTACGAGAGCTCAACAAAATATGTTATAAAGAAGGAATCTGTCAAATTAAAGTAATTATAACAATCTTATTCTTGATATGTTCTCATAAGGAGTTAAATCTTTAGCTTATATAGACTGAAAAAAAAATCATTGCATTTCTTATTGTTATTTCCCCTTTAGAAAAGTTCATTTTTTGTATTCAAGTAAATAAACAATTGATTAAAAACTCTGGTTGTTCTGATTAAAAGGCTTGCCCAGTAGCCTACATGTTCAGTTGCACAAATTATCTGTTCTCTGTATTTTCAAACGTTTTGATTTAAATTGATTACTTTAATGAAGGAAATGAAAGATTCCTTGTTAAATTAATTTAGACCAAAAAGTTAAAATTCATATTTTGACAGAAGCCAGAAAATGCGGTTTTTAGCATTTAAAGGCAAAGTCTTAGAGAAAATTAATTGATGAATTATTTAGTTATAAAAAATAGCTGCATGACAGGCTAAGAAAAATAGTGTTAAGAAAATGGAAATGCTCGCTTTCAAAGCATCAAGAAAATCAGTTAAAGACAAGTCGAAAAGTTACCTCAGAGCAGTTTTCCATGCCGGGACCGATCCAAAGAGTCCGTCTGTTGCAAGGAAAGTTGTCTGGAAGTTAATCCCGCAGCTTAAGAGTTTCATTAAAAGTCAAAGTTGTTTTTCTCAGTGTTGAAGCTGACAGCAAACAGCTTCTCTGCCGGCTGGAATCTGACTCCCATTCATGAGAAATGTCTCCTGTAAATCCTCAGGTTCAGAGCTGTGGGTCGGACTGCCATCCTCAATGGGAAACTCTATTACAAGTATCGATGACGGTGGCGTGAAGCTGGAAATCATCAGGGAAACTCGCGGATCCTTCTGAATAGTTCAGAATAAAACGGCCATCGTTGGTTAATAAAAATCTACAACTACATTTATTGAATATTTTCTTTGTTTATCTATGGAGCTGCCACTTTATTAAGTTGCTACGTATAGGCTACAGTAGCAGGGCCGCTCCAACCTATTTGGGTGCCATAAGCACAGCTACTCTGTGGTGGAACAGTTAAGACATTTAAACCCAAAAGTAAAAACAAACAAACAAAAAAAAACTCGAATATTCTAAATTCGTAAATTTATAAGGCTCAATTTTCGAATAGTATTTTTTTTCCTGAAAAAATCCCTAATAGGCAGTAAACAGAGTTTATGTTATCTGTACTTATTTGTACTCCGTGCAGATTTCTGAGGGTCACACTCACATGTTGATTAGGCTACTCTGCTTGCTTTCACATGACAAGTTACATTTTCGCATACCCTCAAGAAATCAGCCTTTTCTTGACATGCTGTAACTGGCTATAAGATTTGTTTTATACATCAGAAGAAAATCAGTAAGCGTTTGCCGTTTGCAAAGTTCCTGAACATGCACAACTGCATGTTTTGCCGACCACTAGTAAAGCACCGATGGAAGAACACTTTACCAGCCATGATGTTAAATTGTTCTCACAAAAGCCTTGTGTATTGTGTATATGAAATACTTGGCCTATTTTAAATTTGAATTAAACTTTTAATTGAACCACTAAACAAAATAAATAAAGACAAAAATCTGAACATTATGACAATTTATTCAATAATTTTCCACTTTTTCCTTTACACTGTTGTAAAAAGAAAGAAAGAAAGAAAGAAAGAAAGAAAGAAAGAAGAAAGTTATAAAGTTACCTTTGTGACATAAATAAATAAAAACACATTGGCTATAAGCTGTA
>JAVQJG010129979.1:0-14885 GCA_036024015.1 Craterocephalus amniculus | reverse complement strand
CTTTAAAGTTGTCAGCATGGGATGGAGCTCGTAGCGGACTTACCGAAGGCAGATGGAGGCTCTGCTAGTGAAACCGATCGCCTGTAGTTTGTATCCTGGAGCGATATGCGGCCACCAGTCCTCCCCAACAGATCATCAAGCTGGGATCAGGTGAGCCTGAAGCATCCCTGGAAGCGCCGGCCATCCAGCCGCAACTCCTGGATTAGTATGAAATTCACCGAGGTCCGAGTGCCTCTGGAGGAAGATCCGGTGGACCCGAACACGCTGCCGTCTTCTGTTTACATACTTCAGAAGCAGGTACAACGCCACAACTCTCTGGTAGCTCTCATTACTCGTCGCCGCCGTGGCTAAGGTGTTGGTGAAGTGTGAACAGCTGTTTGATTCCCGAGTAGAGCGTTTTTGTACGCGCGGAAAAAAAGCTTCATTCTCGTGCAAAAATGTATGCGCCGACGCGAAATGCTGCTGTTGGTGTGAAGACGGGGTCAGACGTATTCGTCGTGGGTCTGCGTGTACCGAACCGTGAGGCCTGTACCGTGACGGCACGGGACGAATACATGTACCGTTACACCCCTATAAAAGACTTTTTTTTTTTTGCTCTTTGCAGTAGGCCTACAAAATAAAGACTTTTCAATTAAATGGGTAGTGGAAGACAGCTTCACTCTGTGCCATGCTACATATACATCGACCCCTAACCAACAGACTGATATGACAATTCAAAACATACATCAATGAAAGGAAAGCAGCCAAAAAATGATCAGTAAAGTACATCATAGACCAATCTATACTTTAAGAAACAAACAGGTTTTGTTACTGGCCTGTCAATAATATTGGCCTCAGTCTGCAACCTCACAGAACCTACTCCTCCTCATTTGTCTGGAAACGCCTCCAGAACATTTGCAGGTGGCCGTGAACCACGTGGAGCTGAAGAATCGTTGATCACCACGATATTTCCAGGTTTCAAACTCCTCTTCTTCTTATTCCACTTTGGTCCTTCCTGAAACAAGGGCAAGTACTCCCGTATCCATCTCTTCCAGGAAAGATCTGAGATATACTGTGCTTGTGTCCAGCGCCCTTTCACATACAGGCCATGCTGTTCAAACACCCCAGGTGGAAAAGCTGGTTTACCCTTCAAGAGAAGAATATGATTTGGAGTGAAAGGTTGAAGGTCATTAACATCATTGGAAAGCTTGGTGATAGGACGATAATTCAAAATTGCCTCCAATTCACAACACTATATGAAGCCTATCATCATCCAGCTTCTGTTGATGTAAGACAGAACTGAGCACTCTTCTCCCAAGATGGATCATTCTTTCCCAAACACCACTATGGTGTCTGAATCCTGTCTTGAATCAAAGCATTGGGAGCATCCCTCAGTTCTCCATCTGCTCCAATGAAGTTCTTTCAATTACCTGAAGTCAGATGTTTCACCTGTCCTGTCCCCCTGATAAAACGCTGTATGCATCTCTATCCATATATAAACTGCTACTTCCAGGTGGACGGCCCTGCTTGCCATACAGGTGAAAATAACTCCATCTTACTTACAGTTTGATTTTACTTTTCTCACTTCAACAGTTCCAAAGTAACCAATACTGAGTTGGTAAATGGTGGTAGATCAGGAAGGATTATCACATTTGGCAGATCAGCCATTTTTTCTTCCACACTTCTTCCATGGCAATTTCTACAAAAGTTGCAATCATCGATAATTTTCCTGATGGCGGAATTGCTGTTTGTGATACAAAATTTCCTTCTCATCTCAGATGGTGTGTGACTTCGCCCACAGTGGCCTTGGTTCTGATGTACATGTCTAAGAATGAGCCTTGAAATGTGCTGATTGGAAAAAATAACGAGGCTCGATTTCTTCTGGCGTTGCTTCTTCGCTCAGAAGACCGTCTTCTAGAACTGGCTCTAGCCTATATGGGACTCTGTCTGCTCACTGTTCCTCCCATAGATGACAGAGAAGAAATCTGGCCAAATTTCTGTCGCTGGTCTGTAACCATCTCTGAAAAAGGCATATGAAAAAAAACTTCTAGCTGTAATACAACACCTTGAATGTCATATTGGGTGGCAAAAAAATCTGTTTGGTTTATTCTCATTTCATTTTTTGCATGAAAGCCTTTTTTAACTCTAAATGTAGTTTTAAGTTGTAAAACACTGGTCAAAGAGTCAAGAAAACATTTACTAGCCCTTCTCATTTCTAGCTTTCTGGTGTTGACCCTGTAGTGTGGTGACTCTGTTTGTCCTCTATATCCATGTGGGTGTCAAGATAAATGCTTCCTTCTTCATCTTCCCAGTTAATCCTTGTTAAAACACATGTAGATCCCAATTAATGGAAACTGCTTTCTCCAAATCCCCGTTGCATCCATTTAGCTGCGGTGGCTCCATATGCACCTGTCTGTCTCAGACACTCTAAGTTTGTTTTTACCTTAGTTAATCCAGTCTCTTATAAGGTAGAGACCTATGGGGAACCTTCAGGGGTTTCTTTGGAGGGCAATCTCAGGCAGGCCTCAGAGAAATCCTTCATTAATTTTTCATTAGTTCTGAGGAAACTATCAACTTCCCACCACTGGAAGAGTTTGAAGAAGCACAATATCCCAGTTTTGGCAAAAGGATCACAGACTTAAAACATACGTTTTGGTGCCATAACACAGTCCAATTACAATATTTATATAAGAGACAATTAAGTTAATTTTGGAAACCGTGCTGATTTTATTTTTAAAGTTAATTTATTGTGTCACTCAAGCCCTGTCTCCTTATTGAATACGACTAAATCAGCTCCAAGGCTTTGTGATGACTTTCCTGATTAAACCGATCTTTGTAACTTGAGAAACTTTCTCCAGTTCTTATCTTATTTATTTTCTATATTTTTATATTTGTTACTTGGCTGTTAGGCATATTTATTCTTTCAGAAAATAAAGCTTACTCTGAAACTTTTTCAGACTCTCTGGTACAACTAATTCTTGTGAGAAGTTTGCAAATGTATTGGTCAGGGAGCCAAAAGGGGCAACACATAGTATATATAATTAACAAGCTTTTTAAAGAACGCCTTTACAAATTATGTTTTTACATCGTCAGTTCATTTTCAATTATTCAATTATATTCATATCAGTCATTTCAAATTTCCTCTAACACAAGAATAAAAGCAGGCAAACAAACTTATTTTAGCAACCAAGACTTGAAGACAATTGCACGAGAGAAACCATTGACTGAAAAAAGTGTAGGCTGAAGACAGAGCTCATTACACCCACATGTTTTTCTATAGAAATCATATGTCTTTGACTAAGTTTTGTAAAAACATAACGAAAAACCTTTTACCAAGACAAAAACTAATATTTCATAAATACATCAAACCTAACTTATGTATTCGTTTACGGTTTATCCCGCTAAAAAGATACACAACCACTAAGTTTACATTAGGTTGTCTACCCATTCACAGTAGAAAGACTTACAAGTTTTGAATAAAGACATGAATATAAAGTGCTTTCTTATGCATGTAAAACCTTCAGGTAGTTTACTTATTAATAGTTGCCTTGGAAAAACAATTTTTTTGTTGAAAAATGTCCCAACAGTTCACTTCAGTAAAGGTTTGACTCCTTCTTACCAGAATTTCAGAGGTTAAAATACACCATTTTGTGATTTGCACATGGGGAGAGCACCAAGAGGGCATTCATACAACTCAAATCCTAGTCTTTTTTGTGTGTTTGTTTTTTGGGGGGGTTGGGGAAAGGCTGCAAAACTGGAGTAAGTGATTAACTGATTAAAATAAGGTCAAGCAAAGACTGCAAGGATTTGATGCAGCTCAATGTGTTGCTCTTATGTGTTGGAAGCAAAATGTGTCCTGCATTAACCAACAGATAAGAATTCATCATTGTTTGCCTTGTCCTCTGCTTCAGTAATTTTTCACACAGTACCATCTCTGGCAAGGAGGAAAATACATTATGCAAAAGTTTAAGTTTGTTTGGCTAAGCAACCTCATACTGGAACCCCTAAAGCATGCTTTCTGGTTTAGAGTTTAAAGGCCCATTCTAAACTTTTCAAACTTAAAACTTTGCTTTCTGAACTCGTTTGATGGCACAGTGACTTCTATTATGTGCATTTCTGAAGCACAGTTAAATGAGAAACTGCACTATACAAGTTGTTTCAAAAGGGAAAGACATGTCCCGAGTTTCACTACACAAACCTGCAATTTTGAACGGGCACTGTGGCAAATTCAACAAAGATACATTAGAAGACAATGTAGGAGGAAGGTAGGGAAAAAAAGAGCCAGAGACAGCAAGAGATGAGACATGAGTCAAGATAAGACTGGAGAAAGCTTGCAGAACAGGCAGGATGAAGATGGGTGCTAAATTAGCCGTCAACAGGGGGCTGAGAAAATGGCAAGAGTTAAATAATGTCCCTTTAAGGCCAAGGAGCCTAAAAAAGGCACAAATATGATGCATTGGAAGTGAGCTCTTCCTCATCCTCTGCTGTTGTTGTCATTCAAATACAGTATAATCCCATTTATCTGCAGCTGGAAAAGGCATTCCTGAGAAATGGCCAACAGCTATCACCATCAAACCCCAGACAGCATCATATTGCTGTTATTCATTCCAGCTTTTTGATGGTTACTCTAAATAACAAACATTTTGGTGTTTTTTTCTTTTTGGATGATTCTTCAGCCCTCCAAGGATCTTTAATGCCCTCTCGATGAACCCTCCTTTTGTAGAGTGTGACACGGCCAGATGCTGCTCCACTGGCCTCTAAAACCAAGTTAAACATGGAGACAAGTGCAAGGTTATTGATTGCTTCCATAAAAGCCGGTGAGTGCTACAGGGAAGGAGGGCGGGAAGATGGAGGATGGGCTGAGAGGCGGAGCAGCTGCAGGCTTGGCTTTCCGAGAGGCTGCAGTTTGTTATCAGAAGAGGATCAAGCTTCACACAAATCAAAGCAGGAACTTTCACAGTAGGGATATATTTGCTGATACGCACATCCAGTACAAAGCACAGTAGCACGGAAGTCAAGGGTAGGATGGTCATCTAAAAAAAGGCTTTGCTTTAAGATAAGCAGACCGAGTCAGACACGCATGGATAAATATGAATCAAACCCACATACGCACTAGTAGTACTGATTTCACAACTTGTCCTTGCTGCAGCAATAAGCTATTGCATACAAACAATTTATGGGCTACATATTCAGACTGAGTTTCGCTTCTGCTCTGTGACTGGATGTGTTTAAGCTTCCCAAAGTCTAAAGCTGAAGCTGAGCTCTTTGTATCGTTTCCTTAACGTTTTGGGTGCATGGATTAGGCGCTCCATGCAACAGAGTGGGTCTGTAGAGTTTATCTTGTTAGGTCTGAGTATGAATACTCCTGGTTCATCTGAAGCTCTGGCAGGAACACAAAGGTTTTTTCAGTTCAACTTAAGTAGGATGGTTGTGTTTTTTTAAACATTCAACCTTCACTAGGGCCCTTTTACAAAAACATAATGGAATGAAGAAGCTGCTATTGGCACACTGACTCGCAGCAAACATGGCTCAAAGCAAATAATACAGTTTACTGTTAAAACTGAAAGAAGTGGAACAAAATGTAACGTCATACCACAAAATCTTTAGAATAAAAACAAAAAAGAATTGTTGGGTTTTATGCCATCAGACGAGTCTGGGATTGTCCTGTCTGTCTCCACGGCCCTTTATATGTGTTAATCTGGACTTTTTTCAAGGATCTTGTGTCCCAAATGAAGCAGTAGCTACTGCCAGAAACCAGAGTGCAGTGTTGAGCAGTATGGCTGATTCTTGATCCTCAAAAGGAATAAAGAAGAAAGAGCTTCCAGCTTCCAGATTGGGTTTTGGAGGCAGACACACTCTCTACCTTTAAGATCAGGTAGAGATGCTCGGGATGGAAGATTGAATTGAAATCAAGATTTGATTCTGTTCATGAACTGGCTCATCTGAATACTTTTTTAATCATGTTGAACTGGCTTGAATTTGGAAACTGCAAAGGGCCCTGAGATTATGTTGTTGTGAATTGGTGCTATGAAATAAAGCTGAATTGAATGTAATTAATGACCACCACAGACTGCATAGCCTCTCTTTCTGAAAATATACATCATAATAATCTCCACTATCACCACATTTGATGTGATTTTAAGTGACATTGGAACTTGGTGGTGAACTCTGATCTCTGCTCTGCCCTCTGGTGGATGTGTTCCCTGACTACCATGCCAATTTAAAAGAAGCATGAATGTTTGAAACAGTTGTATAGAAAGCAGAAATCCAATCGTGTATGATACAGGATGTAGGATTCCTTTTCTTTCCTTTCCTCTCCTTTCTTTTCTTTTCTTTTCTTTTCTTTTCTTTTCTTTTCTTTTCTTTTCTTTTCTTTTCTTTTCTTTTCTTTCCTTTCCTTTCCTTTCCTTTCCTTTCCTTTCCTTTTTACATGTATCTGAACTTAGGATTAAATTGTGAACTTGTGATTAAAAGGGGTTTCTTGTAGGGAGGGGGGCTGCATATGTGTCCAGGTGGACTCATTAGTCTGCCTAGCAATTAATCATGATATCCCCTCTTTGTGTTGTTCTCTCTCTCAGCTGTAACTCATTTTGGATAAAAGAGTATGTTAAGTGACTGTATATTAGAATAAAACTTTTGTTTTTTTAATCAAAATACACTTCTAATCTCCTTTCTTGATTTCTTTATGTAGAAACTCACCCTCATCTTGATTGTTTAATAATCAAGAGCTCTGTGGTATGTGACTGTAGGATGAATCTCACTGTTTCAAAGATCAATTTAAGTTATTCAAGAAACTTGTTTCAATTAGACTTTTGGGAGAGGGAATCAGTAATTGTTTCCATTGAAATCCTCTCACACTGGTGTGGGTACATGTCAGTGGTGGTTCCTGGACCTTAATGCGAGCTAGCTAAAAAAAACAGAGAGAAAAAAAGTTGCTTCTGCACCTGAAAAGTTTATTGTCTTACTTATGTTTCAATAAAGTAAGAAATATTCCAAACACCAGACTAAATAATTGGAGAGCTTCAGAATGTGAAAACTGTAACATTAAAATATACAAAGAGTTAGTGGGCAAGGTATAAAGGCTGGTTTATGCTTGTGTATTGGCCTAAGCCGTCACAGCTGTAGGTCTGTAGAGGCTTGACGTGTACTTCCTCAGACCTGGTGTGCAGCCAGCTAGGCAAATGCAGCATCACAGAAGTACTCCCTTAGGTCAGGTTGTGATTACATGTTTCCAGATATTTGACGACTTTTTAAGTGCAATAAAAGTGACATAAAACTGATTCTTTTTTAGATCTGATGACTTTAGCCACATTATCATCTGATGATCTGCAGCCCCGTTACTGATTTGTTGTGTATAATCCATGGAAAAGCCAAACCAGGACTAAATCAGCGGGCTGTGCTATGCAGCTCAGTCTACTAACAGTACCCCATAAAGATTGATCGCTACATGTCATTTGTGTATAGGAAACTTATTTGGGTAAATTATTGAAAAACTCTGTCTGGTGGAGTTTACCGGCTGATCCCAGCACTTCACCTGCCTGGCAATAACTGCTGGAGAATAAACTCACACTGTCTCTGAGTCAGCTGCAAAATCCCAACCTGATGCAGAAGCCACGGGAGTATAAACCGGCCTTTACATGCCCATCTTTTAAGCTACAGCCACTGCAGCAACCACCACAGAAAAAGAAGCCAACAATGTTTCCAGCTCACAGTTGGTTTAGTACAGACCAACTGTTGAAAATAAAGTTTAGATGAGTTAATTTAGGTTGATCAAATACAGCATAATTTGTTTATAGGAAAGCCTGATGAATGTGCATGGCTACATTGCTATGTTGCCTGGCAACCACTATAAATTCAAGTTGGCTAGACTTATATAAGCTCACATTATGCAAAATTCACTTGGTTGTTTGAAAAAATTATTCATTGTGATAAACTGTAGCTTATAAAGGGGCCTGAAGCTTAACCCTCAACTATCAGGGGCCAAATCTCCAATGTTTGGCCTACTTCTTGTTCATGTTTACTTGTGTGGCGTGACGTTTGTTGTGGTTGAATTGATGTGAATGTTTGCCAGAAAGAAAAATACAATATTTTGATTGTACCAACAGGATCCATTCAGTAGATAGTAGAAAACAACACACAGACCATTCAACACATTGATATGTATTTTTCAACATCCCCACCTTTTACGAAATAGTTTGAAACTACAACTTCCTTGACAGTTCTGCACAACAGTAGGGTAGATGATCCTGAGCTGTGAACAATACAGCGCGCTCCCTGAGTATTAATATCCTTGACTGTAAAAACAATAAATGTGTGTGGTCCCTGTAGCCAACTCTGGTAATTATCCTGATTGCTTTTTTCTGTAGAATAAAGGTTGTGCTGAAGTCCAGTAATTGTTGCTCCATATCTCTGCACAGTGGGTAAGATATGGTGAAAGTAATGAGCGGTAGCGAATGTGAAGTGCGCTGTTATCCAAAGTTTTGCTTTGTTTCAAACTGCAGTTGTTCTGGAAACTTTAGACTGCAAGCGGTTTAAATGAGGCTTCCATTAGGAGGATCATCATTTAATGTTTGCATGTTCAGGTATTTAGATCCATCTGCATCCCAGTGGTATCGCACCTGAGTTATTTTTATGTTTTCTACTGGCTGATTCAGACAGGCACATATCCTTCCTCACCTTTCATCTCTGTTGTCGTCACAGCTTAATCCCAGTTGCCATTTCTGACTCCAAGGCATGTTGATTTGTGACAAACACTTTCACTGAACTGTTTTTTCTCCGTTCAGGAAGTCATGTGTGAAAACATAGCAGCCTTTGGTGGCTGTTATTTGGGCTAATTAGACAAGAGCCATGCCTGATGCAATCAGAATGAAGACTTCGCGCTTAGGGCAGAAAGTGAGCTCCATCACCAAAGTGAAATAGCAGCTGTCAGGTATGACCCACAAAGAAAGGTAAAGTAAAGTCTCTAGGGCCAAACATCTCTTTAACCTGACACTTTGTTAAAGGGTGTAACAGTCTAGTAACAGCTCAAAACACAAGGAAATTTGGGATGAAACACAGCAGTGATCCATGTGCTAATGACTCACCTTTTGTTTACCCCAATGATGTGCATGCACGCAAATAACCCCGCTAATCTCACAGACACTTTCATCAAACATGGCCTTGTTTAATTTTTAGCACTGTAAACATGTAGCTTGAGATATAGCAAATACAACAATGTTTATGATGCTAAAATGCAGACAAATTTGGGAAACACCAGAAATACACTCTGATATTGCTGTGGTGGCATGTCTACGGATCTAAGAGTAGTAGAGCTAATAATCATACTATTGGTGGAGGGGTTGAGGTCAGAGTCCAATTTTACCTCTCTGCACCTGGCCAAACCCTTTACAATGATTACCAAACTCGACCTGTTACAACGCAGATATCTCTGGGTAAAATCTGGACCCAACCCGTTACTGTATTAAATACACCCCGTCCTCCCCTACATTATATTATTTTACTCATTTTTATTTTATGTGATACTGTGATTTTGTCAAAGCTTTCATTTACAAAAAACTAAAAACACTGTAGGCCTAGATATATATGAAAGCTTATTTAATGCAGAACCATGCTCTTAACATTTGAATTGCATAATATTTCCCTGCACTACCACTTCCATATAAAAAATATCAAGCACCACCCCAGGTTTCAGCTGAATTCTGTTTTGAATCACAAAACCATCATAAAAAAAACATCTGTCCCTGGCTCAGTGAATCTCAGTGCTGCATTTGACCATGCTTCTTATCGTTCATTTTACTAGACCGGCTGAAAAACTAGGTATTGTAAGACTTCCTGGCACTGCTATTGACTGGTTTGAGTCAAATCAAAAAGACACAGACTACTTTGTGTCTATAGGTAACTGTGAGCAAATCTGTGCAAACTAAAATAACCTGTGGAGTCCCCCAAGGCTCCATTCTGGGGCCACTGCTTTTCAACATCTGCCTGCTTCTTGAATGATAAAAATATAACAAAAATTATCAGAGTTACGATAGCTATGCTGATGACACACAAATCTACATAACCATCGCACCAGGAGATAATCACTGATCAGATAAGAGACTGGTGGCCAGATCACTCAGGTCAGTAGGGTCAGGTTTATTTTCAATTCCCGGAGTCAGAACTAAACACGGAGAGAGGCAGAGTTCAGTTTTTATGCTTCTTACAATACAAACTCCCAGAAACCTACAGGTCTGCTGAAACTCTCAGCAGTTTTAAATCAGGGTTAAAAACTTTTCTATTTCCAATCTTTTATCAAAACAACTGATTGTTAATTTTTATTTCTTGCATTTTATACTATCTTCTTTGAGGGTTTCTTTTTATCCTTCTGTTATTTCATTTAAGGGTTTTTATTTAAAAAACAAAACAAAACAAGGTCTTTTTATTGCTTTTCACATTTTCTTTCTTTTTGTATATGTGCAAATAAACACACAATTCTAAAACACAAATATTTGTATTGGTACATGACAAACAGTGATTGATATACATGAGAACACTAAAGCTTACAAAAATAAGAGGAAGTAAAAGAAGCAATGAAAAAAATTCTTCATCTCATACCGTTCGCACCAGCAGGTTTGCAACCACTGACATGGGTCAGGACTGTGGTTTAGGCCCCTTTCTGATGATGGTGGTTTCTGTTTGCACCAAACACTCAGAGTAGAGGCGCGATGGCATTGTCATGGCACATGAAACATTGCATTTTATTACCAACAAGAATACCACAGACATTTTGGTGAGTTTTTTTCAATCCAACACAATGCTCCACAAATCCATGTTGCTGTCCATGTTCAGGTGGCGGAATACGTAACATTTGTTATACTAGTTAGTTGTAATGAACTAAGAGACAACATTGCTATGCTGTGAGATAATGTGAAGCGTAAAGCTAAAGCAAAAATAATTAGGTCTGTAACACGAATGGATCACATGATGGCAGGGGGTAGCAGGTAAAAGGTAATTAGGACTCACAAAGACAGTAATGGCTGCGCCACAAGATGACACATCACATAACACAACGGTACATTTATCTGTATGTAAAACACTGCTCAACAGAAGTGGACTGAAAAGGAAAAGAGTGGGTAGTGAATCAGATTTTCAAGGCTCATTAAACATCATTTTGCAACATGAGCATTTGGAGGTTGTTAGCATAAAAACACCTGCTATTTCATCTCTTGTATATCTGTGAAAATCTTTTAGGCCCGCAGGTCAAGTAAACACAGACAATACAGGACACAACAGCCTATTTTTTTAATCTTTCATCCAGTCTTCATATATTGCCTATGACTCCAACCACCATTCACCCGGCAGCTCTGACTGACAGATGGAAAACAAAATGATTGGATGAATCACTATTTTGACAAATATGTCATGCTAAAGCCAATCATTTGCATCAATCATTTCAATGACAAAAGTTTATAATGATTACAAGGATTCAGTATTTACCTCATTCTAACAGAAAAATCCCTGGCAGCAGACAAATAACATTAAAAAGTAAAAAGAAAGACTACTTTGTGAAAGTATTAAATATAAGAGTTCTTTAAAGTATGTGCAGTTTTAAAAGCTCGAATAGCCTTAACATCCCTTTAAATTGTGATTATTGACCAACAGCCAAGTCCAAGTTCTCTTTTTGATCAATATCCCAGATGTGAACTGAGCAATTGTAATGTAATTATAGTGGCCATTATAAAAGGTTGTGTAATGCTACAAAAATCCTCTTTTAGTGAGGAAACAAAGCAATGACCAAAGTGGTGTTTTCTGCTACCTGTGGGCTATGTTTGGATCTGTTTGTTCAATCATTTGAAATTTGAATCATAGGTTTCAGTCAGCTGTCAGTGCCTCACACTGGTCTGTGACTCATTAACATCGCAGACACCTTCTGTTGGATGCAGAAAGAAAGCCAGCTGATACAGCAGGCCAGAGTTCTGCACCATAGTCCATCTCCTGCTGCCAAATAGCCTTTAAAGGGATCTTTACAGTTCCACTGATGCATAGTGAAGAATACTTCCCTGTAGGCTTCACTGCCCACTTTTCGTTGCGTGGAATTTTTTCTTTGACTGAAAAGTTTTTTCTCAAAAGTCCTCTATTATAACACAAAGATTCCCGGAATTGCTACATTTGTTTTTAAAAAGCTGGGTCCATTTGAGGAAAACTATTTTGGTGGTTAATAATACTGTAAATGAGTAACAGTGGGAAATTATTTTTACAGCATGAATTTCTATCAAATAACTACCATTCTTATTCTTTTATTTAAAGCCTGAAAATGTTTTTTTTTGTTTTCAGTTAGCTTCTTATTTTGGGATAAAGGCATGCATGAACACAGTTTTCTGACTGTTTTTAGAAAAGGCCCGGTAAATATGTTGTGCATCTCTGGAAAGGTTTTCTATTCAAGCTCTATGCTAAGGTCCTGATTTACTAAAGTCCCTGGAAATGTGCACAAAATTGTATGCAAACTGAAATAGATTGCATGTGTTTATGATTTTAAGGTCACGAAAGCTGGTGCACTTTGTGCACGCTGGTGTTTTTGTCGCTCTCATTTACGGGGGACTTGTTTTACTTATCAAGCACTGAGGTTACCTTTATTGTGAAGCAATAAATTTAAAGACTATTGTAAATTTCTGCAAAAAAAGGCAAAAAAAAATTTTTTTAATGTATTTGTTGCACTGTTGTTTCCTTTTTTGATTGTAATTGTAAAAACATTACATATAAAATTGAATAAAGAAAAAAAAGGCAATAATGGGAGGGCAGGGATGCCCAGAATTGCAGGACACTCCTCATCCTCTAGGTTTTGGCTCCAAAATTGACTCCCATGTTAAAAAGGTCAACTTCATAGCAGAATTAAACGTGTTTACAGCCTAGTACAAATAACAGTGTAGGTTTAATAGGTACCTTCATGACATCTGTGGGGGTTTCTTCAGCTTTCATATATCCAGCAACAAGGAAGCAGAGGGTAGCACAACCTCGGTTTTTAGCGAGCTAACAGCATGCCTTAGCTTTAGCCCATCCAGTGTTGCCACCTCCTCAGTAAAATTACCTACTGGCTGTCCTAAAAGTCGCTAGAACACTCTAAAGGATGCCATTATCTAATTAGCATATTCAGCCTGATGCATATTGTAACAGACGCTGCAGCAGAGAGGAATAATGTCATGGGAGAGAAAAAAAGTGATAAAAAAAAACACAGAAAAATCTGCTTCCTCCTGTGAATATTTTCTTTGTTTAGTTTATTTTTTATTAATAAGGGTCCCACATCATGTTACTGTTGCAAGAGGAATGTCATCCATTTTGTCTTGAGTTAATCATGCACCTTGAGGGCATGATGAATCAGCCTAACTGATTGGCTGCTCAGTCTTTATAAGGGCTGCGTCAGGAACGTGTGTCTGTTCCTGACCCCAACGACGCCCCTTCTACCTCCTCCGCACAACCCGTTGTTCCTCCCAGTGCTAGTGTCTCTGTAACAGAGGCAAGTTTTTGTTCCCAGGGACCGGAGATGTCCGATGTTTAGGGGTAGTTCAGGTATGGGTTTGAGTGAGTGGCTGGAAGAGATGCAGGCGTGCATGAGGGCACGGCATTTGTCTACTGCTGATCAGGGGTTCTTTTTCTTTGACCATCTGGAAGGTGAGGCCCGGGAAGAAATAAAATATCGTTCCAGTGCAGAAAGGGGTGATCCAGCTAGTATAATTGCTGCACTGCAGGAACTGTATGGATATTCTGAGTCCTATATTGCCTTGCAGGAAGCATTTTTTTCTAGGACGGCAACAGGAAGGAGAGACCCTGCTTGAATTCTCCCTGGCTTTAATGGCCCTCATGGAAAAAGTATAGACTGCCCCTGATAATATTTTGAATGTAGAAGCTCTGTTGAGGGACCACTTTGTAGAGCAGGTTTTAGACGGGGCTCTTAAGGTGAGAGGTAAGGGGGCTTGTCGTATTCCTGGTGGTACAATGAAAATGGTTCCCGCCACTTGTTCAGAGCAGTATTCTCGTGACACTGTGCTTTTTGAGCCCTTGCCTTTAGGATTACCTGCAGGGCTTCTTGCTTCGCCAGCTTTGGTTCGGGTCATTGGGGGCACTGCCTACATACCAGTCGTCAATGTGGGCTCCACAGAAGTGTTGCTCTACCCCCGCACTGCTGTAGGCACCCTGGACCAGGCCACTGTGGTTAGCTTGCTCACAGGAGTCACTGAGGTCCCTTCAGCTACAGCCACAGTATCTTCACAAACTGCTTCCACACCTGTTCAGGATCGGATGGAGGCAATGGATTTTTCTCAACTGCCTCCCGAGGAGCAGGGTAAAGTCAGGTAACTTCTTAAAAAGTACACCTCTGTGTTTTCTGCTCATGAAGGGGATTTGGGTTGCACCAGCCTGATATCTCATGACATCCCACTGGTTGACATCCCAGTTAAACAACGCTATAGGTGTACTCCACCATCGGAGTATGAGCTGGTGAAGGACCATATCAACCAGCTGTTGGGTGCACAGGTGATAAGAGAAAGTAGCAGCCCTTATTCATCCCCTATTGTGCTTGTCCGAAAGAAGGATTGTAGCCTGCGTATGTGTGTTGATTATCGGCAACTCAATAGTAAGACCAGGAAAGATGCCTTTCCTCTCCCACGGATTGAGGAATCATTGGATGCGCTGACAGGGGCCCAGTGGTTTTCCACTATGGATCTGGCCAGCGGGTACAACCAAGTCCCGGTTTCTGAAAAAGATCGGCCGAAGACTGCGTTTTGCACTCCATTCGGATTGTTTGAATGGAACCGCATGCCCCGCATGCCCTTTGGCCTCTGTAATGCTCCTAGCACTTTCCAGAGGCTAATGCAGAGGATCTTTGGTGATCAACAATGTCAGTCCTGGCTTCTTTACCTGGATGATATTGTAGT
>JAVQJG010129978.1:0-33633 GCA_036024015.1 Craterocephalus amniculus | reverse complement strand
GTTAAAAGGGAGTTTTTCTCCCCACAGTCGCCTGAAGCTTGCTCAGAAGGGGATTGATCGAAGACTCTATTCGATGCAGTCTGTTGGTTTCCTTACATAGGCTATTTTGTTATCAATTGGCTAGTATATACAGTATGTATATATGAATTTGTGACAATCAGATTAATTGGACTGATTGTTAGTGAAGCGCCTTGAGATGACTTTGTTATGAAATGGCGCTATACAAATACAGTTGAATTGAATTGAATTGAATTGAATTACCAAGGCGGAGGGCGATTGCTGACAAGCTGTAACCTTCTAGGTCTCCAGTCCTGATCCCTCGCAAAAATAGAATTAAGAGCAACTTTAAGTTTTTACTGTGAAATGACTGATGTGGTGTGTAAATATAATTTTTTTTCTTCTACAGAGGGAGCAAAATACTGAAAAAAATGAAGCTAAGTGTATAGTATCATTAAGTGTCCAACACATGGCCTTTGAAATGGATATGCCGAATCTTAAACATAGTATACTGTTCATCTTTAGAACCAAACGAACCAATTTTTTTACCCAGAATTCCTTGTCTTTGTTGGATGTGCTTTTCATTGTGTCAGGCAGAGTTTGATGTTATCAGAAGAGATGTTGCACACTGCTACAAGTAGCCTACCATATACAAGTTCAGTTAACATTAACTTTAAAAGACACATTTGGAGATCACTTGCAAAAGTGCAGGAGAGTAATATTATTCAAGAGTTCTCTAAAACTTAAACTTTTTTTTTTCAAAGAGAGAATCTTATAATGCCCCATTTCAACCCATTGAAAAGAATCTAGATTTTTTTTATTTCCAACATGCAGCTTATGTGAGCAGCTGCAGGACAGAATCAAGATAACTTCCTCCTAAATGTTCCTGAAGCTCTTTTGTTATCCTGATGGTTTTAGATGTTTTTCAGAAATGAAGGAGACTTGATTTCATATAAGGCTGGGCGATATGAACCAAATTTCATATCTCGATAATTTTTTTCTTAATCACGGTATACAATATATATCTCGATATAAATCTTTCGGGTCAAGTAACTGAAGAGCGGGTTTAAATTTACAGCATTGATTGCCAAATGGACTTTTACTAAGGATCAAAAGTCCATTTGCTTTAAAATTTTTGACTGACATTTAAGTAGATGTGTGTTTAAATTATTTAAAAAAATAACTTTCAATGACCAGAACAAGGACACCATTGTGAAAAATGCTAAAAAATACATAGTTTTAACTCAAAACAAGCTAACTGTATATCAACGATATTCCCTCATTCTATATCTCATTTGAGAAAGTCTTGATATATTTGAAAATCTCGATATATTGCCCTGCCCTAATTTAAAATAACTTCCACAGTTATTTCCAGCATCATTCCCAGCTTCACACCAGCTGGTTTTTTCTGACCTTAGTACACTTTGTACAATGAAAGACTGAAAATGCTATCCCATATAAAAAATGGTGCATAGAGATGTAACCAAGCGGCAACCTCCCGCTAGGAAAAGTGATACACGTGTGGAAGTGCAAAAAATTGCAGTTCCCTCCTCATCCGCTAGGAGCTGGCTCCAAAACAGAGCAACGTCCCATTGACACCATGTTAAAAACGCAAACTTTACAGCAGAATTAAACATGTTTACAGCCTGATACAAAAAATCATTTTATGATTAAAATGTCAGGTTTACCTTCATAACAACTGTGGGGGGAGTGAAAAAATTCTAACTCCTCTGTTTAGATGGTATTTAATCCTAAAGTCCCTCATAATTAGGGGTGTGTCTCTTTGATTGACAGGTGCCAGATATCCGGGAAAACAAAACCTAGCGCAGCAACCGCGCTTTTTAGCTGCTAACAGCGCTTCATATCTTTAACCACCCTTCCTCCGTTGGCTGCTTAGCTCCCGTTAACTCCAGGTTAGCTCTGTTAGCTTGAAGCTTGGAGTTTGATGGATGTCAATCATCCCTCCCCACGCTCACAGCCCCGCTCTCGTCTTCCATTTTTGGGCTTTCCGGTAGTTACGAGAACTGTGACGATGCCAAGATGGCGGAGGAAGGAACCGCCAAATGAGCTTCTTTTCAGCTCATCAGAATCCTATGGGTCACGTGGTTTTAGGGTTTGTCCATTATTTTTACAGCCTATGGATATAACAGTCATTTACGATACGTTAATATTTAAAAATAAATACTTAATACAACATATTTTGTAAAATTTAGGCCTTTTAATGGAAATTATATTGAAACATTAATTGGTATTAACTAAAATAGGAGTGAGTGTGTGTGTGAATGGTTGTCTGTCTCTATGTTGGCCCTACGATGGACTGGCGATCTGTCCAGGGTATACCTCACCTGATAATACCTGGGATAGGCTTCAGCCCATAACCCAATTGGATTAAGTGGTTCAGAGAATGAATTAATGAATTAATGAACTAATACAGTAAATAATGGACGATGTTGCTGTTATATTATAGTATGTGGTGATTAATTGTTGGTGTAAATGTTTATAATGCTGTTTATAATGTTAGGAGGAATTGGTTCGTATTGTTGCTGTTATCTGAACTATGTGAGTTCAGCTAATTCCTTGTGCCCCCAACCTCTTTTTTGTCTGTGTTTTGTCAGTTTTTTTTTTTTTTTTTTTTTTTGTGCACGTTAGTTCTGGGTGTCATCTTTTAAAAATGAATGCAAAGGAAAAAATAGCTTTGCGTACAATGACAAATAATGATTGCAAGCATAAGCAGCTGATGCAAACTGATTTGAATGAGACAGTTTAATGGAAGTTGCCACTGACCTTCACGGTATTATAATGAATTAAAAAAAATATGAAAAGTTGAACATGATTTTTTTTTCTCTTAATTTAAGTTTTCTCAAGATAACACCAACTGCATGTTTATGTGTATTATTTCAGGCAGCAGTTAGTAAGTCATAACAAATCATCAGTAATATATAGATCATATTCATCAATCAACACTTCTTTCTCATTCTCCTCATTATCATATCAGGTGTGTTTTGGTAGCCATCCATGAAGGGGTTGATCCTAGAGTCTTTTGTGCCTTAATATGGATCTCTTTTTACTTTATGTCTGCATGAATAATTCACATGTGCTCAAGTCTTGGTTTGAGTTTGCTTTTAAGTATTCACAGCATCACACTGGGTATGTGCTGATGCTGTATAGCATAAGCATCTAATTACATCCTCTTAACTTCTTTCTTCCATTCTCTCTCTTCGCCTGTGCTTCCCTCTCAGCTCTGATTTGGTCTTCTGCTGGCCATGGTGACCAGCAGAGCAGAGAAATTGCCTGTTATAGAGGGGGTCGATTCTTCGTGGGGTTCCATAAATTGCTTTGTATTGACACCCTGTCAGACTTAGGGGTTCTTATGTTAAGATCTGCCCAGAGGTGAGAGGATTGTCCCTAACACCAACCAATCTCCCTCTGCCCTGCTTTATATGAGGCGATTGTAAAGTAAACTGGATATGATATGAGGTTTAGGGCTGACAAGTGGTTATTATATGAAGGTCGCTAAATTAGAATCCTACAAACTCTTACTCCCAGTTAAAGTGAAGTGGGGCATATTATTCAGATGGACACCCTTAAATGGTGACCCTTAACAGCTCCAGCTCTTGCTTCTTGAGAGAGGCATTTCATCAAAATCCATCATATTAGGCTGACAACTATGGTGGCAGGCAAGACTTACATAACCCACTGAAGGTGTGATAGATGGGTCTGTGAAACACCCACACAGTCATGGGAAGGAGATGTTTCTGGTTAGCTATGGTCCTGCATTTCAAGTTTGATGGACTATGAATGTTTACAGGTTTTTTTAGGCACTCAAACCAGAGGAGAAAAGTGAAAATGCATTACAAAAATGATAGTATTAGTATTTAATTGTTTTTAGAAGTATTTATACATTACAGAAACATTGCAAATAGACAAAGTTAACTTAAAATTGTCCCAGTGGGGGGGCTGGGGTTTGCATGTAGCTCATCATTTTCTCAAGTGTTTGAAGAATTGTTTTTAATATCTGTTTAGTATTTTTCAATCTCATTGTCAAATGAATGCCAATAATTATGATTTGTTTTCTTTTTCCATCATCATGCAATTCTACAAGCTATGCTATACTTTATCCGCTGAATCCTTTTTAAGTCTTTAGTATGTGAACACAAAGCTCGCCTTCTGTTTGTCTTCATGTAGAAAGAAACGTGGCTCTTCATCAGTCATTCACTAGCCTGTTATCGAAATTTGTCAAATAAAGACCTGACACTTCATCCAGTGTTGTGAGTTTATTTGAACAATCGATTGGAGAATACACACAGAGTGAAGCAGTCTGAATGTACTCCGAAAGACAGAGTTTGTCACACAGTCTTTTAAGTTTGTGCACACACACATTGATAAGACACTGTCCAAGCGAAACTTGGCACATGCACACTGCAAAACTGTTGCCCATAAGTTATCTAACACACAACTACTACTCAAGGCCAACCGGCTTGTTAGCTTGATATCTTCCAGGCAGTTTCATCTAAGAAGATTATTAGCGAATTCCAAAGTGCAGCTTGAAACTTCTTTAATACCAGGACAAAATCATCAAACACATATAATGATCAAATGAAACTCATGATTAAATGAATCTCTAGCTAAGAGAAGTTCAAAATAAGTTTTAATGAACTCACTGACCCGTACAATGTCAGTACTCAAGTGTGTCAAGTATATACTTGTGCATAAAAACATCACTATGATCAGAAAACCTTATTGGTATGAGTTAATATGAAATTTTCCATAACACTTCCATTTAATTACTTTTCCTAACAAAAGCAATTATTTAAACTTCAAATATTTCTAAAGCTGCAGGCTGGTTCTGTAAGTCATTCAGCAATTAACATTCAAGCTGCAAAAGCTTGAAACACCAGCAAGTGTCTCTACCTGTTTAATTAACTTGGAGCCTACTGCATCAAGAAGCTTTCGGCTAGGATTCTTCAGCTTTTCTGACAACTCACACACAAAAAAAAACTGAACACACAATCCACCCATGAGCCTTAATTCATCTTTAACATAAACGAAAAGTGTGTTCTAGCCTCACTTTAAAAATAAACATTGCTTTGATATCAGACGAAGGAAAACCGTTGTAATTTGATCATTCACACCAACTGATGTGTGCACCCTTGTGCATCTGCAGCAGACAGTTGTGGAAGATAACTCCAGATGATGCAGCAGCCACTGTTTACTTTCTCCTCACATCCCTCTGATAGGACTCAACACTTTGAAGCTCAGAGACAGACGGATGTTCACACAACGCTTCTTCGTCTTCACACTCCACCTGAGTGGGAGTGTAAATGTGTGTGTGAGTGTGTTGGAGGAGGGGAGGAAGTTCAAGGTGTTGTCTCTGCATCAGTGAGCGTTCGCCCCCAAACACTAGAGAAAAATGTCTCCCTCGGTGAGTTCGTTATGCCTCTGCATCTGCCGCAGACATGACCGGAGGCGTGATGTTTCCAGCTTGTCTGTTCACACCATATCTGTGGAACAGTAAGGAGATTTAATTCAATTTGACACAAAGGTTGATTTCTAAGGACGATCTGATTAGAAAGTGGTGATCATGTTTGAGGCCAGACCAGTGTAGGTTCATTAATATTCTCCACCAGATTCACAACATAACTCAGGAAGAGAAGGAGAGTAAATGTAATTGCAAGGATAAGTTACTCATTTCATAACATCTCAGACGTGTTAATTTTATTCCGTTTTATCAATGGTCCATCTGAAGGTTTACTCCGCACTGAATTCATTTCAGTTTGTTAGACATTTTTTGTGTGTGTTGGCTAGTTTTGATCAGTTTTTGGATCCACTATCACAGTTGCATAAGTACTTAAATTTGCTTGCAGCTGGGGGTTTATATTGAAATAACTCCATTCTAATGTTTAGTGCATATTCCCAAGTTAGGGCTAATGTGTCCGAAATGTTTATATTTGAATAAGTGTGGTATATATTTACCATTTATATCCAAAGTATTTTAAATTATGGATGCATCCTGCTTATCCTTAGCAAAAAACTTTTCATCACTCTTTTTATAAATCGGCACTTCTGACTCCAAAAGTTCCAAGGTGGCAAAGATTTAATACAAAGCACCAGACATCAGAAGTGATCTACCTGTCAAAGGGTGAAATAAAGCCGGAGCATCATATGTCATCAACAATAGGCTCTCGTTCAGAGCGTGGGCTTAGCTGTGCTTCCTGCAGTTTCTAAAAGCAGAATGTGAGACAGAGCCTTTCGTTATCACTCCTCTCTTGTGGAACCAGCTTCCTGTTTGGGTTTGATAAGGAGACATTTTCTCGACCTTTAGGATAGGTCTTGAATCTTTCTTTTTTAATAGTCTGTATTTAGGACTGGCTCTGTAACTTTGAGACATCCCTTCAGTTACACTACTGCAGGTACTCAGCACTGCATGTCATTATTATTGTGATCAGTAGATGAACTGTATTCTCCTGAATTTAACTTCTTTACCTTCTTGTTTTAGCACCCTCAGATAAATTGTAGTGGCAGTTGATGCTGTCAATCATAATTTAATTGACATTACAGAGGCTATGTCCATCTATTGTGTGAAGTTAGATTAATGTAAAAGGTCATCACATAAGATCTGATCTAGTAAGAGATAATCAAACATACCGCATGAAAGCATACAATCAAAATTAATAATTATTAGTAATAGTATTTCGAAGGAATTTGAAGAATGATCTGGAAGGATTTTTTTCAAATAAACACAAGGAAATAAGTATAAAAAGCATGAAATTTCAAATGACACATTACTATGAATAATCCTTTCATATCATTTTAAGGGCTTGGTGGTTTAAACCTTTTTTTTTTTTAAACCAACAATTACCCATAATTATGTTCCCATAATAAATGTCCAGAATCCGTTGGGTCCAGACTTTTTATAAACTTTAACTTTTTGTATGTGATTATAATTTAGAAGAAATCCTTTTAAGCTAATAAAACATTTAAGTCAAACATGTAAGAATAATCTTTTTGTGTGTGCATAACTTCTCCTCATTAAAACAAAGGCAGCTGGTTATTCCCCCCTGACTCAAAAATAATTAAATCATTGTTTAACTGCTTTTTGAAATGATCGATTTAAAATGTTGATATAAAATCCTGTCATTTCTAATTATTAGCCAGTGTGACCTTTACAAATGGGTATTTCCCTCACTTTCATTCTACTGTGACGTTCAGGCCCACTCCTGTGGAGACAAAATGCTCCTCAATAAGTATTCAAGAGTGCTTCTGGACAGATTACAACGCACTGTCAGTGGCACTGACATTTCAGATTTCTAGTCCCCACAGACACACTCACGCACACACACACACACACAAGGAACAACAAGAAGTTTTCAGAAGACTGAATATTTAAGGAATGGTGTAAGCCATTCCTCTTTCTTTGGATGACAGCTGACATGGGGCATGGGGCCGTAGCACATTATTTCAGCATGAAACCTCTCCATGCTGGGATGCGCTTCTGTGGAACAAAGAAAACAGTCACAGTCAGTGAAGATTGAATTGTCCAGGATCCTCTTTTGAAAACCTCTTGAGTCTAAGAGGCCAAATGTGCTGTCAAGCTGGTAAAAAATAAGCCAAGAATATCCCTTATTAAGAGCCTGGGCCTGTATTTACAAAGAATCAATGGGCTGAAAGTATCTTCTAACCTGCTGATTTAGGAATAGGCCCACTCATAGAAAAAGTGGACATGTTGATGGTATATTTAGGACACCTATTTTACACCTATGAGTGTTTCACAAAGTATTTTAGCAATAAAGTCGGCTCCTTAACCTGCAAATGGTTAGGAGTAGTCGGGAAGACAGTCGGGAAGACAACCTAAGGGCCCATTTTGCTCGACGCAGACAACGGATACACAGACAGTTTCGTCCGTCTTCTTCAATTACGTGCATATTTGGTGCATTGTCAGGCTCCTTGCGCATCCGTCATTCAACTCAGAAGATGGAGTAATACCACCGGAAACCGGGGTGGCAGTGTTGAGCATAGTGGAGCAGAAACAAACCAGAGAAGAAGAAAAATGATGAATGGGAAGAAGAAGATGGGAAGATGCGAACGAAAACATTAGAAGTTGCACAAGGTTTTGAAATAAGGCTCTGCAAACAACTTTATAGCCACATGTGTAAATGAAGAACGAATCACATTGGCGAGTCGGGTTTGTTGGAGCTGGGATGGATGGAACATTTGCAGGATGAGGGCCAAGGTTCCCCACCCCTGGGGTAAACTTGAATGATACTGAGCTTTTAAAAAGTTATGGCCTGCACTAACATCACCGACTAACAGAAATAATGCATTTACACTGGATATATAAATCATCATGACTACATTACGTTATTTTGGCTACAGGGCTGCAGCTATACGAGGCAGATGAACTCATATACCAGCCACTGATAAGCAGAATTATTCATCAAACACTAAACCATGTCTGCAGACCTAACCCCATCCCACAGTTTCTATGAAATACAGAATATATTTTGTTTCATGTCTTTATTTGATCCTGCAGCAAACCTCCTGCATGAGTATGCAACCATGTTTTTTCTGACCCGCTGGTCACACAGGTGTAAAATAATCTTGCCCACCTCACAACTTGCCCCACAGTGTATTAAATACAGGCTAAATATGTAACTGAAAGCGTATTTCATTTGGCCTGAAAAACATGCATGGCTGTTTTGACCTACGATTGAAGGTCACTGCTTCACTGCATTATGTACCTACCCATGACTGTCTAAGGGGATGTAAAACACTGCATCAGCTCTCTTTTACAATAGCCTATAGGTGTATCTAACCAATGAAGTGCTCTTGTGTTTTTATTTTTTGTGTTTATATCCCATCAACTCGCTTTGTTCCACTCCAGCTGTTAATTAAACTACCATGGATGAATTTATTCTATTATTGGATTCTTTCTCCCCATTAGTATCCCAAATGTGTTGGATTCCCCTGGTTGGGACTGTGCAATATGATGGTAATCCTTAGCAAAAACAAGGAAGTTGAGTCTGATTGTTTTGCCCTCTTCCCTTGTGGATGGCACTCCCCTCAGCAGGGACCGACAAGATGAATTTACTTTTGCGTCTCTGCATGCCAATAAGAGGAGCATGTGAATCAATAACTCCCTGGGAAAAGTGAGGAGGCTGTTCAGCTGAATGGTCAAGCAAGCGTACAAATGAGGCAAACACAACACTCCGGTAACAGTGCGCAGAAAAGCGTCTGAATTCATTTGTCTGTATAAATGATCAGCTGCAAAGAAAATTAGCACGTTAATTAACTGCAAATAGCCTCCCTTTGTGGTCTGTGTTTAACATGATAACCTAATTTCAACCTGCTGAACTCGCCTACTGTAAAATCTGTGCAATAGCTTTCTGAAGACAATTTTTAATCATAGTTTTAATCATTGGTTTTAGTCATAGGGCTGATTGTAAAGAATGATCATGATCTGTTGTGGCTCTGTGCCCTCCAGGGTTTTACATCCTACTGAAAACATGTTTCAGTATGGGTTAAAGTCCATTGTCTGCCAGCATCTGGAAACTGGTTTGGATGATAATTGGAGGAGTCTCATTTTCCATCATTAGCAATTGATCGATGTATTGATCAGCAATGAAATACAGTGCATACCAGGTGACCACAGACATCGATTTATTAAAGCCATTTCTGTCATAATTAAATTGAATACTGTCTTATACAATTTTAATGAAACTGTCACTAACAGAGTGATGAAAATTTTGATTCTGAGAATAACTATAGGTTACATCAGGAGGATAGAGTTCTTACTGAAGCCAAGAGAGGCCATGCCTGCAAATTTATAATTTTGATGCCATTATTTTGAGATCTCCAGTTAATTACTCCGTTATTTCAAGATCAGGAGGTCATTGTCTCGTAATTAGTTCATTTTTCTCATTATTTTGAGAAATCTGTCTATGGTTTTCTCAAGATGACCATTTACTGTAGCTGTTATCACATATCAGTAAGCTTTGTTTTTATGATACCAATTTTGAGAAGAGATGGTATACCATTAGCCTGGCTAACGCGACTTCAATGCGAGCTTTGGCCTGGCCAAGAGCTTGAGGACGACCGTTTCTCAGAAGGGATGTTTAGCCTCCTTCCAATGCTGCTGTTCGCATGGTTGAAGCTTAAATCAATCACAGCGCTCTTTCCTCTTACATATGTGTAGCCAGCAGGGCTAACTGGTAGACCGAAGCCAGTCGGGAGCAAGGCGAAAATATCTTTCCCCCCAATAAATGTCTCCAGGGCTACTAGTTGCTCAAATGATGCGAAATTTAGTGAGCGGAACTAGGCTAGTACACCAACTCCACTCAGAGAAGAGATGCTCCCAGAGTTTGATATACCAAACTGTGCTAAAATGGCCACTTTGGAGACCTTGCAAACTCTCCCTACTAACACATCAGCAATTTTTTTCAGCTTATAATAATCAAAGCTGGTCTTTGCAGAGATAATGTCCATGGAGTTTGATGGAGGTCTAGAGGTAAAATTCCATAATTCCAAAGGGATATTCATCCTGACAGTGTTTTTTTAGTTATTTTTAGGCAAGCTAGATCCTGTTTTCATTTGTACAATGTGTCATTTTTATTTATTCTGCACTTGTGCAGTACAAATAAACATATTTTTACATGTTAACAAATTCCACAAGCTCTTCACTGTAAAAGCACTCAAACTAATGTTAAATCACTGACATTAAATAAATCCTACAGGTTATGAAGTGTGTCGAAGCAAGAAAGCGTCAAAATTCTGCAGGACTCCAGCCCTACTGCGACGAAATTGAATATCGTCAAAAGCCAGTTGTGGTTAACTAGACAGCTAACAAGAAACGATGCAGCTGTCCAAGAGCCAAAAGACACAGAACACATCCCTCATTGGGAAAATTTCTGTATGTATTAAATGGATAAACTACAACACTGACAAATAAATTCTATTTTTAATTTAGCAAACGTCAGAACCTCATGTAGAATAAGATTGAATATAACCTAAAAGGCAACTGTTTTTAGAGTCCCCCGTCAGGATCTCAGGGGAAATGAGCACCTCGTAGCTCAGCTGTTAGTTCCAATCCCATAAACATGTCCCACATATAAAATAAATTTAGAACATCTGTATCTAACTATCACTGCTGAACTTGTGTGTTGTCCCAGATGTTAGTATTTGATTATTTATGTCTGTGAGATTTAGTATTTTGTTTTGTTGTGTTTCACTTATGGTGTTCCTACGTGATCTCTGTTGCTCTGTCTCCTTACTGCAACATCACCCTTTTGTGGTGGAATCTGGCCTGCCCTGATCTGGGCGGTTCTTGTGGTGGTACCTTTGTGGGCATGGGTTGGCTAGTTCCTGATGTGGAAAGATCACCAAGAAATGGTTTCCTTATATCGGGCCAGATGTGTAAGTTTTATCCTTTTACACCTACATTCAGAAAAGAGACAGAAATGACCTATTGGAGTTTGTGTTTGGGTAGAATAAAGAGGGAGGTAAATGTTTGTCAGTATCTGTGTGTGTGAAAAACCTAGAATCAGGTGGGTTTTTGAAATTGATATATTTGGTGTATCAAGACTTTAAAAAAAATCTTTTAACATTTGAATGAAAAGCGCTTTATCAGTAACATTTTTCTTTTTTGCTTTTTTGTGTTCTTCATTAAGCTTTTATTTTTTCTTATGGACTTCTGTGACAGGTTTTTCCCACAGGATTTTGCACTCAATATCTTTTTCACCTTAATTTTACAGCAACATCTTTTGGTATTTTGATCCAAAAGCTGCATGGGAAATTTTCAAAAAGCATGTCCTTAATCCTCATACCAGCTGAATAAAACATGTTAAGTTTTTCTGAACCTCTGTTAAGCCTTTAAGTGAATTCCTAAATGACCTGACAAACAAGACGCCTCGGGTTATAGCTTCGCATGAGAGCAGATAGTGGAACAGGCACAGGCTTGAACAAAATGAGCTCTGCTGTCAGTGGAAAGAGAAAGCCTACCCCACTCAAAACCATCCACTTGTGTCAGCACTTTGTGGGTATGTTTCTTTTTGATAAATAAAATATGGATGCTGTAGCCTTTCAGCGAAGGAGAGGCAGCAGCATTCACCGGCAAAGTGGATAGCCTCTATTTACATGGTCAGGGGTAGACAATCCCTACGCGTATCTCTTATCCAGACTGTTCAGGGACTAACATATATCAGTTTACATGTGAGCTGCTTGGTACACTGCCTTACAGCCACAATCCCATTTCAAGCATGGTGCTTTATCACCTTGATGACCTGTAATTCATCACGCCTCGATGCAATCTCCTACAACGTGAACAAGCCCCTTTCATATTCTTTGTATAGGTTTTTGCACCTCCTTCCTTACAAGCTGAGCCCTGCTCTACGGATACAGTTTTGATTCCCTTTCCTGTTTTCTGTGTCAAAAAGATTGAAACTATCAATAAAGGTTTTCTAGCGGGTCCCCTTTGGCTTTCACATGGATCTATTGAGAATAATTGACATGCCAATAGGATGGAAGCTAAGACTGGAGAGACAAACAGCCTATGGGGAAAGATTCATCAAGATTTACAGCTTGGACAATGACTGCCCTCCACCATCACTACCACTATCCCCACAGTTTCACCAGTGCCTTTCATGTTCACTCACAAATACTCTTCCTCCACCCACTACCACTCTTGACTCAAGGGCTGATTGACTGGTGAAGAAATCAGCCATTAGTGAGCAGCTGCGAGTAGCTTCTCAACAACAAATTAATGGACCTTTGCTCATTGTGTTCAGCCACCAGGAACGCTCAAGGGCAAAGCTCTCGAAGAGACATAAACAAAACCAAACAGAGCAATGAGCCTTTGTCATCCGATTTAGATGTTTTTAGCTAAGACTTCGCCCAGTTACTTGAAAGGCTGTAAAAGGAGCAGTGCACAAAAAAACATGAAATTTTTAACTTGCATGCTCTATGCAAGTTCAAATTACAGACACATGACAGAAATAGGGCTATAAATAAAGTATGAAGGTGGGTTGTATATGTTTGCCTTCCAGCAAAACCAATCAGATTTTCTATCCCTGGCTCATGTTGTTATCATATTGGTACACGTCATCCTACAGCAGCTGTAGTCTTTTTATATCTGTCTGTGACACAAAAATCACAGTAGCAATGACATGTTCCTTTCATCATAGAAGCCTATGTACCCTTTGCTTCAAGCAGCCTCTTGAAGGTGAACATGGACTGAACACCTCCTCTGAGATAGGTGGAATTAGCGTTACTGTAAATCATCAAGAATACTCACCATAAGAAAATAGAAGAGTCCAATAAGTAGACAGTCCCAATGTGGAAAGGAAGTGTCAATGATTAAATTCACTGTCTTTTTTTTGTTCACTGCAAGAGCAAAATATATGGTCTCTGATGTCAAAATTAAAGAACTGCAGCCTTATTAATCCATACAGGATGAACAGTGTGCAGAAAATATGGTTCCAGATATTTATATGTTGCAGTAACACCTTCCTAAACTTTAAGTTTTCTTGCGTGATAACTCATGGGTCATTTGCTCATTGAGGCAAAAACAACCTGAGCATGCTCAAAGAATTTGCATCCTTTAGTGGTCACCAAAGCAACCGCAGATAAAATGTCTAAATAGCATCCATTAAGGCAGGGGGCTCCAAAGGTAGACCACGGGCGCAGCTGTCTGGCAGGTTTTGTTTAGGTCGCACTGGACCACATGAAGAAAAACTTTTAATAAGAATCAGGTGTGTTGGAGCAGGAAAAATGTGTCTATTGGTGTCTATTAAGGTGACAGAAGCATCATAAAAGCTCAAATCTTTCTTAGTCCTTACCATGACCCAAACCATCCATCCAACCATTGTCTATACAATCTCCCCAACCCATTTTCCATACTGGTTCATTTCAATGCAGGATCATGGGGGTATGGAGCCTGAATGGAGCCTTTTAGAAGTGTTTTGTTAAGAGCTACATTGTTATTGAATGAACCCCCACCCAAAAACTAAAACCAGTTGTACTGCCTGCATACAAACCAAGCCTATTGTCCAACTGTCTTTGGCATTCATGCCATGCATATCTCATTACACATATTTCAGACAGCTGGACCACTGGAAATTGAGGGTGCACTGTGTGCAGTATCGCTCACCTGCAACAAGCAAGTGGAACAAAGAAGAAAAATAAGTCTGCACTTCAAGCTGCCCTCTAGTGTATGTGCTGTATTGTCTACAAACATGCTGATGTAAAGGGCACAGGGGGAGTATGTGGCCAGTGGCATTTGACAGACTTACTTTTTTTATAATAGTAATCTGTCCCAACTGCAACCAATGGGACTGTTAGATGAGGCATTTAGCCAAGTTTGAATATTTGAATAGCAGATCGAAAAACTGCAGAGGCTGACTGTAGATATCCAGCCTTTGATTTATTCAAGAAAACTAACCTGATTTATTTTTAAATGACACCCAGGAGGAGGAACATATAATGTAACTAAAAGTGAAATGAAAAATGTTGAAACAAATGGGAAGGTTGAACATGGAGAATATGAGTGAACCAATGACGGAACCCTGAGGGATTCCATATTGAGTGTGTGTTGAAAAAGATGTGTTGCAGGATATGAAAAGTTTGGAAATATTTACATAAATCATCTTCAACTCTCTCAGCGCCAATGCTGCCAGTGTGAACACTCATTATTTACAGTGCTGGAATCTGTCACAGCGTATTTGGGTCCGCTAACAATTCACATTCTGGCTTGATTGCATTTATGTTTTTCATGCCTGATTTGGATCATAAATCCATATAACATATTGAATTACAAATCTCAGCATTTGATTCCTATTTTTCCTGAAACGTACTATCAATGTGTATGAGAGCTCAACAGAAAAGCAGTAAACATGCAAGAGTTTTTCTCTGTTCCAGTCTGTTAAAAGCCAATGCATCCTCCTCCAACAGCACTGCATTTGTAATCCCCTCTTTATCTGACTAGACACTCCAAAGAATTACTGTTATGGGTAAGTTTTTCTTATTTGTTTTTTCCCCATTTAAAAGTTAGACAGTGCCACTAAATCTCGGCTGTGATATACAGCAGGCAACTCTATTTTTATCAGAATATGTTTGCAGTGCTTTGTTGTAGCTGAAATTCATGGTGTTTTATGCTTTGTAAAAACCCTGAATAAGAATGGAAATATAATGGAGGCATAATAATAAAAATGCCTTCAACACAGTGGCAAAAAAAACATGAAAAAACTATGGGTCAAGTAAAAATTTGGAAAGGTAAAGCAGCTGTATGATGCCACCTTAACCGTCTGGACTTTCCGTCTAATCCACATTGAACTATCCCCTTTCCATGCTGGGAAAACAGCCTGTCCTAACATATCCAGCCCTGCATTGATCCCTTGATGCCCTTATTTTCCTCCACTTCTTCCTCAGCCTCATCCATCTCTCCTGCTGCCTCACTCTGCAGTGTTGTCATCTATTGATTCATTCATCTATTCATCTCTAAAACAAGACTCTATTCTTTGTGAGAGCGGAGCATTCAGTGTGGCCGAGTACCCATTTTGGTTTAGCATTTTAAACGGTTTCCATGAGAACACTAAAAACTGAATCCATGAAGATTGTTCCAGGAATTCTAAAGAGTATCTTCTGATGTTCACAAGAATGTGATTCAAGAACAGTTGAACATGCATAGTGATGGGCAAAACTCTTAAGACACACCAGCTTTCTTTGTATTTTTTCAGGAAAACTGAAAATAATTGCAACAAATTATTGAAATATGTGCAAACATAGATAAGAATTCAGGCAAAAAAGGAGTTCTTCTAAATGGATCAATTTTATGAGCAGCTTTAGTCTTCAATGCAGTGCGAACCCCCATAAACAAGTTTTCTTGCAACTTCTTTGAACAGCCTGTAGGAATAGCTCTTTGGCCTTTGTAGATGACTTTCCTAAGCTCTTCTTTGGATTTGTCTGTCTTTTGTTCCAGTTTATGCCAAGATGATGCCACATTTAAATGATGCTGTGATCCAGAGATCCACCGGAGCTTGTTGACAGCCACCCTTCATGAAGACGATTTCTGGTGAGTTTTCGGTTTCTGGATCAAGTGAAGTCAGATGCATCCCTCAGGTGCTTTCACAGGTCTTTGTTGGATTTGTATCTATTTCTTAAAAACATCGTTTTCAGATCCAGTTTATCGGCTGTAGATGTAGGCCATCAACTCCTCATATTTTTTGCTATTTAATGTCTGTCAAACTGTGTTATTGTTTGTATTTTTCAAAGATTCATCAAAAGAAATTGGAAGAAACGATGTGCTTTGAAACAAGCTAGCACAAAAGTGCCAAAATATATAATTCAGACATCACCTCTTCATCTCTTAAATGTACTTTTTGTAGGACTATGATTTCTAGTTCAGTACAAATGTGGCTTCACAAAAAAGAAACACATTCCAAAATGGTCAAGTGCTGCGCAGAAAATGAGTTTTGGCATAAAAAGCAGCCAATGGTTAAAGAAAATCTTTGTAGGAATTTCACAAAGTTAGGAGGGCAATAGCTCAAGACATTTAAAGATGGCAACAAATATAGACTCCTTGGAGGCAAAGCTGAAAGAAAAGAGGGGTTAAACAAGACACGTGATTGGCTGCAAATTTGGTAAATAGGTGTCATTTAATCTTTGTTTTTTTTTGGTTGAAAACAGGACATGACAAGATGTTACTCGAGCAGAAACACTGATATTTTAGCCTCATTAAAAAATGTTTTTCACATCCTGACAGACTGAATAAATGCCAAGTTTTAGTTTGGCAGGTTTTTTTTGTTGTTGTTTTTCCTGGTGTTAATAAGCACTATTTATAATGGTAACTTTACTGCATATAAAAACAGCACCTCACATGAATTAGTCTTTTGTTTTTCCTACAAAGGATGAAGTGATTACATTACAGCCTTTTGTTTTGCTGTCATTCCTCCAGCTTGGTGACATCTACCTCATTGCCTCTTATTCTCTCAACAGCCCCTGTTCTGTCAAGCCAGAAGATGGCAAAAAAATATATACTGACGTCTTTCTTCTGCTTCCTTGTAAATATATTCAGAGGGAATGTATTATTATGTTATTGTGTGAACACACCTCTCCTCCCCTCCCCATTCTCAGCTCCAGCTCCTCATTGCTTCCCAATATAATTCTCCATCTGCAGAGGAAAATGAAACCAAGCAGGATCTGCTGTGTATGTTGTTGCCAAATTCTTTTCCAATGTGGATGGGGCTCACAGTGGGATTATGGCACGATTGCCCAAAACAATCAAACCCTGCAGATTGAAGTGGTGCTATACCGTGCATCATCATAACCTTGAAAGACCTTCACTGGCAAAGAAAAGGGAATCTGAACGGCCTCAGTCATAACTGTGCACATAGCGCCCCCTGTTGGGAAAATAAAACAAGAATAGCATAAAAGAAAACTGAAAACGTGAGCGGTTGTACAAGCAACAGCTGGATGGAAATTTCATCATGGACTCTCTGAGGACAGGAAGCCCACTTGTAATATTTATGGTAAGAATAGAGGATGGGCACATTTTAATTCTAATAAGTTTTCTCATAAAGAAAAGTAATTCAGCCTTTTTATCTAAAATCTAGTTAGTACATTTAAAATCTGAAGATTGGTCAACGTGATTACCACAAAACAGATTATTGGGATTGTTACTGTAAATGAAGGACAGAGGCAAGTCTAAACATTTTATACATTTATTTATATAATTTCATTGCATTTTGAGTACTTATGACACAATTAACCCACTAATGCCACGATCTAATGATGCAGTTCACTGAAAAAATTAAATGCAAGCAAATTGTTTAAAAAAAAGAAAGAAAATCCCTAATTGTCCAACAAAGGGGAAATAGGCTTCCCACCCCTTATCTCATCA
Organism: Craterocephalus amniculus; assembly: GCA_036024015.1. Classification (NCBI taxonomy): domain Eukaryota; kingdom Metazoa; phylum Chordata; class Actinopteri; order Atheriniformes; family Atherinidae; genus Craterocephalus; species Craterocephalus amniculus. The sequence goes on along the minus strand of JAVQJG010129978.1, from coordinate 15,749 downwards.
ATAACCTAAAATACTAGTTTCAACTACTCACTCCTTTTCCCCCAACCTTCAAACCAGCCCAGGCTTTCACCCAGATCACAATAATATTATTAAACATAACATTAAATGATCCCTACATACCAAGACGTCACTAACAGTCCTTTTTCTGTGGTCCTTATATTACATTCTATACTTTTATATCCTTATTGTAGGACTGCAAAAATTCAGAAAACTTTAAAGAAGTTTGTGCACTGAAGTACCAATGGCATGAGCATTTCAGGTTTAGTTTAGTCCTTTCTTTTGGGAAATGTGTTAATTTACTATCTAGCCATTTAGGTAATATTTCATTTTTTAGGAATGAATGCAACAAATTAAATCAAGCTGATTAGATAAAACATGGTATCCTACATTCAGACAGTCTGCAATGACTGTTGCTTTTACTTGTTCAACTTGCCAGCCACCAAAGTACCAAAAAAGAAATCTAATCAGTTTATGAGAAAATGCAGTTTTAAAGACACCGTGCTGTGCTAATGAGGAACAGTGATACGGAGATTATAGAGAGAGCATGCCTAAACACATTTTCACTGTTGATGAAGTACATTCTCAGCTACTTGACAATTCTCAATCAATATGCAAAATAGATCAATGAACTTCTTTCATAAACCTAAGTTTAAATCAAACATTTGTCTCATTTACTGTTCACCTTTATGTCTAACCACTTCAAAGCTACAGCCTTTTGAATTATCCATGTCAGAATTAAAATTTTCTTTGAGAAACTCTGGTACCCAAAGGGTCAATTATTTTGTCCTTCCATGTTGTGATAATGGGTAATAATATAGTAATGATATATTCTTTGCTGGATTCACATCACTGATGCTCTGCAGTCTATGTATTCAACATGTTTTCAGAAACTTCATCACCACATAAATAATACAACACTCTGGCAAGCACATCCATCTGCTCCCTCCGCTTAAACTCTTACAGAGAATCTGTGAACACTGACTTCCTCTGCAGGAGAGGGGAAAGTATAATGTACTTCCCGAAGAGACTACCATATGTCAATATCTGCAACAAAATTATGTAGATATCCCACCAGTGCCAGTTTTCTGTTTATTGATTTATTGATGTGTTTGGATGTGGGGGAGGCTGCACCAGGGAGAGAGACATGTGGCAGGTGATCGGGATAGAGCTGGACTACATGGAGGTTGTTGTCGCGAAGAGGACTATGTCTATACCCCAGTCTGTTTTTGACAATCATGTCATCCTCTGCACACTGCCGTCACCCAGCAGAGGAACACATGTTGGCAGGTTTTTGTCAAAGAGATGCTACACAAACTGACTAAAGACATTATTTGTCCCTTCAGCCATCAGACTGCATCAACATGCAGGTTAATACTTGACTTTTTTTATTTACTTTTTATTGACATCCTAACCGTACAACTTTTTCTCATCAAATACTGTACATCTAAAACCATGATTTGAAAATGAATTGGAGATCTTATTGTACAGAGCACTTAGGATCACCACACCACGTCAGATGTGCAATTTGGACACCTCAATCATGAACAGTTAAAACCCCCCCAAACCTCCCATTTTTTAGTAAAATAATTTCAAAATGCTAAATATCAACAGCTTTACAAATTCTTAGCACTTAACTGTTTGGATGTATTTTAGTCAGGATTTCTACCACACCACAGAGCTGAAACTATGCTTGTCAAAGTTTAAAATGATCTCCATCTAAACATAAAAGTCAGGCTTTATTTCTGTAAGATCTCTGTGTTGGTTTTTCACTATAGACAGACTTGGAAATTGGGTGGCAATCTCTGCGTCAGTCCTGGAATGATTTGCATCATATTTGAAAGACATGTATTATGTCTTATCAATTGGGAACTCAAACCAATGACCTGTAGAGAAACCAAACACTCCATTTCAGGAACATTTTCTTCAGTCTTTATATGTAGTAGCAAAAAGAATAGTGAGATAACCGTAATATTAATCCTAATAACAAGAAACAAAGCAAGTGATAAAAAATGATAGTAATGTTAAGAGAGAGAAATAGAAATTGCCAGCCACAGGCTTTTGAATCCAATTTTAAAAAAATTATGGGCGAAGACATGTGATGGCTTTTTCAGTCCATGAAAGTCATGATTATTTCAGATCTGTGTGTCACAATCAGAACTGTAACTATTGTTAGCATTTTGAAACGGGGATTCATCATCTGACCAATAAATCATATTAATGCAATTACTCAGATCAGATGTAAAGTATGGCTGCCACTAGCACTTCAATACAAATAGAGATGAGAAGGAGAGAGACAACATTTTTGCCTCGTCCCTCTGTGCAAAGGGATATCCATATAATTATCAAATAATTAGATCAATATAAAGAATATTGGTCCAAACTGCTTTTCCTTGAATATATTTTCTTCCATATGTACACTAATGCTGTCTGTATCTGTTACTGTATTTATCTATAATGTTTTTATATCATTATAGATACATTTATCTATATTTATCTATAATGTTTCTTAGTGTTTTCACTTAATTGCATTGTGTGCATAGTTTTCCTTTATACATTTATCTGATTCGTCTGCACTTTCATTTCCTTTGGGTTATGTTGGGTCTGTTATGGCACCAAAGTGTGAGTTTCTGGTGGCATATTTTTGTCAGAGACTTTTATTTCGAAGAGGCTTTAGCTCCTCCCATAATTTCCGGTTTCGCTGCGTGTTTCTAACTTATGCTGCAGAAGTGTCTCTTTGCTGCTGTGTTGAGATAAATAATCATGTCTCTAGAAGTGGAATCTGCCGAGTAAGTATAGCATTATAATAACGTTAAAGAATAAGTGTTAATACTATCAATTTAGGACGAATAAATCCAAAATTGTTGATCATTTCAATGGTGAGGCCTGTTTTATCCTTAGCTATAGTACAGTAACGTTAGCTTCGGAGCTAGAAAGCTAACGTGCAGTTATACAAATGTAGATGTTGACTCTTACTATCTGGCCTGTCGAAATAGGAAGAGGTTTGTGTTTAAAAGCAGTAGTATAAATCAACCATCTCTTTTGTGCATCAATAAAACTTAAACTGCAGTAAATGGAAGTTATATTAAAGCAGCTAACGTTAACAGCAACCAACGCTGGGTTCGTTAGCTGACCATTGATTCAGCTCTAAAAAAGTGAGTATTCAGCAGCGCAAAAACTGAAAAAATTCATATGCAAATTTGACTCCGTATAGCATATGCACTTATCGTGATATTGTGTTTTCAATGTATTTACGATCTAATTAAATCAAATAGATTGAAATTAGATTGATTTAGTGTGTCTGTGCTTAACTAGCTTATTTAAGGTGCCCTGAGATTACTTTAGCAATAAATGCACGCATTATAAATGATCAGATGATAAGTCATACACTGCATCTGATAAAAGGAAAACAAGCTAAAGTGTATATCTTAATATTTTAATACATCTGATATGTTACAGTAATTAACTTGACCTATTAAGCTAACTAACTTGTAATAATGGCACTCATTTTAAACAAAAAAAACTAAATAAAATCTTCTCTTTCTGTAGGTTCTCTTTTGATATAGATTTTCCTAATTATTTTTGTCTTTAAAAAATAACAAGCCTAAAATAAAACTATTACTTCTCACCACTTTTATAATGAGTAGCTTCATGTCTACCAGATTCTCTGCATCTCATCCATGTTATTTGTGTTTGTGTTGCAGTGTGATTCGTCTGATTATGCAGTACTTAAAGGAAAACAATCTGCACCGGACCCTGGCCACACTGCAGGAGGAGACCACAGTGTCTCTGAACACTGTGGACAGTATAGAGAGTTTTGTGGCAGACATAAACAGTGGTCACTGGGATACTGTTCTGCAAGCCATTCAGTCTCTCAAACTGCCAGATAAAACTTTGATAGACCTTTATGAACAGGTAAGGTTTTTTGAGAAATGTTGATATAAAATGTCAAACTTTCCATTTGACAGAGTTTTCACACATTGCTGTGTTTGTCCTCATTGTCCTTCTGCTCTGTAAAACACATTAGGTAACACTTGTGTTAGCTAATTAGATGCAACTTTACTTATCTACCACTTTTCGGTTTTCTAAACTCAGGTCTGGATAAAGCTGTTTCTTAGATTACAATATAAAAAATAATGCTTAAAGTATAACCCTGTCTCATAATATTTAGTAGAAAGTAATGGTAAACCCATTCTTCTTATGTGTCATTGGAAAATGAGTTGGAGCTTTATGAGTGTAGGATGAAGTATGAAGCATCTTTAAGGCTTTCATCACACAGATGATCCAGAATTTTTTTTTCCCGGTGTCCTTACTTATTCTAGCACATCACACTCAAGTGACATTTCCTCCTATTAATGTGTGTATGTTTTGTTTTCTTTCCAGGTCGTCTTGGAGCTTATTGAACTGAGAGAGCTTGGTGCAGCCCGTTCACTCCTCAGGCAGACGGACCCAATGATTATGCTGAAGCAAACCCAGCCTGAAAGATACATCCACTTGGAGAACCTGCTGGCACGCTCCTACTTTGATCCCAGAGAGGTGAATCCAGATTATCAACACATCAAGATACAGTTTTTATTCATCATTGAAAAAGTTGAATGAAGCTTTCACCCAACACGAAACAGAACATTTTTAGTGCTTGGGGACATAAAGCCGGGATAAAATAACCAATGAAATTTATTTATTTTTTTATGCTGACAAGAATGTTGGAAACTTTACTACAAGTATATGATTTTTCCTTTGAGACTGATTAATGCAATTCTGTGCAGGCATACCCAGATGGCAGCAGTAAGGAGAAACGCCGGGCGGCTATCGCTCAGGCCCTGGCAGGAGAAGTCAGCGTGGTGCCTCCTTCACGTCTCATGGCTCTGCTGGGACAGGTTAGTATAAAGGAAATAAACTTACAAAGAGGTGTTGCTAATCAGGTCTTTTTGTACCAAACTAGTAAAGCTTAAGGGAACGACTTCCATTCAGCAAACCTGGGAGTCAATAACATGCTGATGATGATTTCCCTCTGCAGTCTCTGAAGTGGCAGCAGCATCAGGGTCTCTTGCCTCCTGGTATGACCATCGATTTGTTCAGAGGCAAAGCTGCTGTCAAAGATGTGGAGGACGAGCGCTTCCCCACCCAGCTCACCAGGCACATCAAGGTACCCCCTCGGCCTGAAATTCACATTAAGAGACCCATCAATCCACGCTGAACATACTAAGTGAAAACATTTAATCAAGCTGACATTTATGTTTTGTGAGGAATTGAAATAAATGTCACAACTTTAGTGTTTTAAGTGTTTTTTAACTTGTTCTTTTCTCCACAGTTTGGACAGAAATCCCATGTGGAGTGTTCTCGCTTCTCCCCTGATGGGCAGTATCTGGTCACTGGCTCAGTGGACGGCTTCATTGAAGTCTGGAACTTCACCACCGGCAAAATCAGAAAGGTAGCAAAAGCAAGACATAGCAGTATAACTTTCTGTTTGGGTATAACACTTTGGGTCTAACCTTTTTGATTTGAATGACTTCTCTATGTATTGTGCTGTGCAGGATCTGAAATATCAGGCTCAGGATAACTTCATGATGATGGATGATGCAGTGTTGTGTATGTGCTTCAGTCGGGACACGGAGATGTTGGCCACAGGAGCTCAGGATGGAAAGATCAAGGTTATTTATAATTCTTTTTTACCTTTCCATGTTTTATTACCTCGTGCAGCATTTGCAGCTTCATCAGAAACCATGTGCATATGACTCAAACAAAAACTCATTTTAATTTGACTAAGTGTATGAACTTTTGTAATTCCTCTTTTGTAAAATAAATAACAACACGTGTTTAAGGGCTTGAAAATGTCTCTTACTTTCTTTTGGCCTCTGAGAAAGAGTCAAACCATCAAAACACTGAACATATTATTGTGTGTAGGTGTGGAAAATCCAAAGCGGTCAGTGTCTGAGGAGATTCGAACGTGCTCACAGCAAAGGAGTAACTTGTGTCAGTTTCTGTAAGGACAGTAGTCAGCTGCTCAGCGCCTCCTTCGATCAGATTATCAGGTAAACAAGATATCAATCACCTTGAAACTTTCGGTTGATCATACCTGCCAACAATATCCCCCTTTTGTTTTTGTTTTTTCCCACAAGAATCCATGGACTTAAATCGGGTAAAACTCTGAAGGAGTTCCGCGGTCACAGTTCGTTTGTTAATGAGGCCACCTTCACACCAGATGGCCATCACATCATCAGTGCTTCCTCTGATGGTACCGTCAAGGTAAAATTAAAAAGGAAGCCTTTGCTCTCTTCTGTCATCTCTTTCTGTCTCATACATCTCTTTCACAGTATGATGATGTGCTTTTTGCTTTAGCTATGGAACGTGAAGACCACCGAGTGCAGCAGCACTTTTAAACCTCTCGGCACGTCGGCCGGCACAGACATCACAGTGAACAACGTTATCCTGCTGCCCAAGAATCCAGAGCACTTTGTCGTGTGTAACCGCTCCAACACAGTGGTCATCATGAACATGCAGGGGCAGGTTGGTGCAGAACTTTCCTCAACAACAGTTTAAGTAAAACCAGAGCGGCTGCTGGAGCTGGGTCATGAGTGAATGTTGCATTTGCGCCATTAAAGTTGAGCCATTGTGTTTTGGATGTGCTTATTGTGCAGATCGTGAGGAGTTTCAGCTCCGGTAAGAGAGAAGGTGGTGACTTTGTGTGCTGCACTCTGTCGCCCCGCGGTGAGTGGATCTATTGCGTGGGTGAAGACTTTGTGCTCTACTGCTTCAGCACAGTCACCGGCAAACTGGAGAGAACACTGACGGTAGGTACCGGCATCCAAGAGTCCAGATATATCACAGCACTTCCCCCGCTGAGTTTCTCCATCAGGTTTTAATGTAACCGTTCAGTCTGAGAGACATGGCTGTCTTGTCCTCATTGTTACAGTAAGACTGCATGTTTTTTGCAGTGCTGTTGTCTTTGTGAGTTTGTATTCAGAATCATCTGAATCAGGAATGTGCAGAGTCGGTCCTGCAGGTTTTGGATGTTTCCTGCTGCAGCACACCTGAATCAGACATGCTTGAGTTGAACTTGCAGAAACTGTTGTGAAGAGCCAATTTTATTTGAATCAGGTGTGATGGATCACAGAGACATCTAAATAAAAGTTAAAGTAAATACGTCGATGCAAATTTTGCGCGCCTACGCGTCGTGAATGACGTCATTTCAAAGATGGCGGCGTCCGAGGGAAACCCGGTCGCTACTAAAGCAACAGAAACACACAAAAAAGTCGCTCTAAGTCTTTCAAAGTCTGGGGATATTTATTGCGGTTTCTATACTGTCAGCGCCACGGCCTTATTAATGATAATTATATATATTATATGCAGCGTCCTGTAGAGCAGCAGCGACCGTTAGTAGTCAACGGTTAGCTATTTAGCTAAATAGCTAACGGTTGCTAAACAGCTATCCGTTGCAAAATAGCTAACGGTTGCTGCCCACAGCGCTCCGGGTGTGAGATGATGCGCTGCTGAGGACACAAATTAACCCTGGAGCAGCCGAGATGCGGCACACACGGACGTTATATGAATTGGCCATAAGTTTAAAGTTGTCATGAACTTCATAAATGAATGTGAAACATTTTTAGGTGGATTAAGTAACACTGAACTCATCAAACAAGCTACATTGCCAAAATAAGCATATTATAATGAAATTAAGACATATTTCGGTAATTTATATGGACGGAATATAAGAAATATTATTTTCTGTCATATTATTTCTATTATATTATTATTAATACATTTTATTTCCTAATAATATTTAGATTATTTGAAAATTAATTGTTCATTTCATAGATTCATAGATTTCTTGTACTGCATCTTTTTGTTGAAAATAATTGATAGACTAATCGATTAATCGAAAAAAAATCGATAGATTAATCGAAGAAAAAATAATCGTTAGAGACAGCTCTACTTTAAACAGATGAAAAATGACCATGTAAACACTTAATTCCTGGTACAAATGTTATTCCAAATTAAACTTAATTCATAGGGCTGTGACGATACACTCATCTCACGAAACGAGACGATACACGATATGGGAAGAGAACGAGACGAGATTTTCCCAAAATCTCGTCTCGTCACCCTATTCCCTACATAGTACACTACACAGTGTACTATATGGGGCTCACGCCATTTTGTAGTGGTGTCCGAATGTCAAGAAGGAAAAAAGTAGTGCATTCAAAGTTACCCACAATGCATCTTGAAAAGTAGTGAGCATCGATGGTCACTAGACAGGGCAATATTGACCACAATGCATTGTGGGCAGGAGCTAACGTGACGTTTTGCTACCGTTCCAAGCGGGATTCCCCACACGCGTCCTCTGATCTGCTGTCGTTTTCTTATTTTTATCATTAATAGTTCAATTTGTTTGTAAGAAGATGCTAAAGTTTAAAAGTGCCTTTATTTCTCTGTTGAAAAATTCTGCGTCTGCTCACGGGCGTCATGAACATCAGAGCAGCAGGTTGAAATAAAAATAAACTGTCGGGCTGTCATGTTATATGAAAACATCTGAACAAAAAAGGAATAAAACACGATTTAAGGATATAATATATTTTTTAATGTCGACGATAGGGACCGATATATTCATGGCGTCTGGGGTTGCTGTGGCAACGGCTGGTAGTCACGTGATCCGCGGCGGGGAGAAAGTAGTGAGCTTCGTGTCCGAATCGCCATCAGAATGAGTGCACTACATAGTGCCCTATGTAGTGCAGCCCTATGTAGTGATTGAGGGGTTAGGGCATAGGGTGCACGTTCGGACACAGCCAAAGTATGACTTGAAAAAAAAACGTACTTCTTCAAGTCAAAAACAATGCAGGTGCATTTACAAATGTTTTATAACTTAAGCTTGTATCCGAAGCACGTGTTTCACAATTGAACTCTTTCCACAAATAAAATCAAAATATTTCTTTTTTTTTTAAAGGCAAATGTGCATGGCTGCAAATCTTGAACGTTCATAAACTGCAGTAAACTCAAGTAAACAATGGAGGAATGCATCAGTGCTGAATCTGGTGTCCTGGATGGTGATGCAGCCTCTATGTGGGTCAGCAGGTCTTAGGCTGGGCCAGAGGGAGACAGAAACGGCGCTGTTTAGGCGCTCATCGGCACGCAGCTCCAGAATGCCACAGCATATTGATTGATAAAGCCGTGCCTCTCTTTGCTTTTCCACATAAATCCGTGCCTCACTCTGCGTTGCATCCGCCACTGTGTAAACAAACCGAAGCAAAATCCCGCCGATGCGTGTCGGACACTGTCTGCTCTTGATGCGCATTAAAGGCGGCTTTTCATTGAAACAAGAAATATCGTCGCGTTTTGACCATCTCCTCACATCCCTATTATTTCCGAATAAAGTGGCTGGACTCGAACCTGGTCAGAGGAAAGTCACGTAAGCATGCTAGCGACTAGCTGCTGCTTCATAACTCCTGTAGAATCTAAATCAAGCAAAAATGGTTCTTTTTACAACGTTTTCTCTTGTTGTTGTTGGAAAGAAACAATGTGGTTTTTAACTTCCGGTAGATGTACGTACGTACGTTATGTCACTTCTGCCATCCAACCTATCAGAACCCTTCCCAACCCCTGCCTTCAAAGTGGAATTAAGAAAAGTGTTGTTCATGTAAACCTTCATTCAGGATCAATATTTCCATGTAAACTCGAAGGAGAAGATTTTAATTCTGATTGGTTAATTATGAATTATTAGTTCCCAATTAAAAAACACCATGTAACCATGGTTTATGTTGAGTCTTGCTTTTCCTTGTTTACATTCTTCATGTTCTACTCTGATCTTGTCCAGATCCATGAAAAGGATGTGATCGGCATTGCTCACCACCCCCACCAGAACCTCATCGCCACATACAGTGAGGACGGCCTGCTTAAGCTCTGGAAACCATAAAACATCAGCAGCTACTCCCCTCACTCTGGACAATACTCCATCCTTGTTTTTTTGTTTTTTTTGTCATTTTACCACCTCTGTCTGATGTCCAGCACCTCAGTTTTAAAGACATTTGAGAATTTTTCTATTGAAAATCCTTCAGGAGGAGGAGAGTTGTTTGATGAGGAGTCTATAAACTCAGATCCTTTTTTGAAATTTCCACATTTTGTAAATAAATTTTTCTATGTTTTTTTTTTTTTCAGTTTGTTTTTTTCCAAGAAGACCTGGTTAAATAGTCTATCGTCATGTGTTTGTGTTGATTAATGGCTGAAATGAAAGGTTTGTTTTTTTAAAGCAAAGGTCACGATGCCTTAAATTAAAATTTCAGTTTGAGCTTATCTGCTCCCCCCACCCCCATCTTTAATTAGATCAAGGTTTTTTTTCCCGTTTTCATTTTCATTCATATGAATTTTGGTTGATATAAAAAAAGTTCTTAGAATTTGAGAAATTGGTTGGTCTGTAACGTGTTGGATGTGCAAATATACAATGTAACATCTGTTCTATTTGTCATTAAAACTATTTAACCAGAAAAGATCAATATGCTCCTAGTCGTGGAACACATTTACACAGTATGTGATTATTAGATTTTTCAAGCAGTCGATACTGAAATGATCTTAACTGTTGCACAACCACATTGAACACCTCTAACTTGAATTTGTCCTAAGTTTCCACCCATCACCTGCTTCGTCTGCAAGAGAGAGGTCTGCCAATTCTGCTTCTCTGGTCAAAAAGAGGGTTGTTGGAATTTGATACCTAAATAAACTAGTTGGATGATCCTTAGAGCAACACCTCTGTAGGGAGGAGCGTCAAATCTGCCAGCAAGATGTGCAGGAGGCTTGCACAACTTTCCAAATCAAAGCTTATATTGATGACTTCCAGCTGTAAACTTAAAGATGCCTGAAGGTGACCAGTGTCATGGACCTCGCCTGTATGTTTCTAGCTTTTTACTGCTCTTAGAAATATATAAATATATTATTTGAGCCATTTATATGTGATGCATTTGAGTCATTAGAGCATCATTGGTACTGGATTTTCTCTGATTAATGACAGCATCAGAAATGGATGAGAAGGTTTCTTGGTTGCAACAAATTGAACTGATTATATCCTGCAAAATTCAGTATATTCTGCTTTGGTTTGCATTATTAATGAAACTTTTTTTTCCAGTTCTACTTTATAAGTAAAATGAAGATAGATTGAGATATTTGTTTTTACCTAATCCAAGGCTGAATTAAAACTATCTTCACAAAATCTGAAATATTCAGCCCTCATTAAAAAAGACAAAAAGATAATACCAAAGATGTATAACTTCTGATCCCATCTGACTTTATTTTCTAACCTATATGTGAAAGGAAGGAGTTTGCACTGAGGGGAACTTGGCATAGTTGCAGCTCAGCAGGTCAGGCAGGTTGAAAGAGTTCAGTGTGTGAGGGGTTTCTGCTAGGCACACACACAATGGCAGGATTTTTCCACATCATTTGGCTTTTCTTTCCAGTTTGCAGCTTCTTTTTTTTTGTTTCTAGCAGACCTGCCGATGACTCGACTACTAGACCCACTTTGGTTTCACATGAAGCTTTTGACTTAACTGAGAGGCTTTTTACTGGTGGGAAGACCAGTGCACCAAGGGTCCCCAGCAAAGGATCCACAAGCAGTTACACAAAGTCAACTTCTAAACCCATCACAGCCACTGGACGCCAGACTGAAAGTGCAAAGAGAATATTGATCAAGACAGGAGATGAAAAAGGGGAAGATCCCCTGAAATTAGGTGAGTGGATATAAAACTGATTTTCTCAATTTAGGGTTTATACTTTTGATAATAATTATGTTTCTAAGTGAACCACAGAGAGATATAAATACTCCTACTTGTCAGCTGTAACATGCGTTTATCAATTTATTTGTGTTTAGTAATTATTAATTTGATTTGAATGCAACAAGCTAAACATTGATGGAGTTTAAGAAAACCATCCAGTACCATCAGTGTCCGTCAAAGTCAAATACAAAAACTGGCTTTATCTGTATATCTGCATTTAGTGTCCGAGGGTTGGTTCACATTTTACACTGTGAGCATTGAGACTGTGTCACCATTTTGCTCTGATGAAATCCAGATGTTGAGCTGATTTGAGCTGTTTGATGGCTCAGATCAGGAAAACATAAAACGTAATTTAAACAAACACGTCACACATTTTCAAGCAATAACTCATAATGGTGGTCATTATGTGCTTTATCTCTTAGCCTCTCTATGCTTATGTAATAATAGTCTGCTAATAATGAGGCTAAAGAAGTAATGCTAAATAAAACTTGAAACTCTCCTAACACCAAACTGCACACATTTTTTAAACAGAAAAAATTATCATATCTAAATTTTCCCAGTAACTATGTATGAAATTTTTTCAAATTGAAATCATTGACACTCCAACTCCACAACAGTTCTTTTAAAGTGTTTTAAGTATCTACTGTCTAACACATAAATCTTGTTGCAATGCAAATTGGACTTTATAATTTTTCTGGTGTATTTGTGGGATATTTTTGTGCCTAAAAGTGTTTTTCACCTTTTAATAGCAAAGGAGTCCACAAGAAGCATCAAGACAGTAAAAGGGCCTAAAACTGTCACGAAGAAACCCAAAGTGATCACCACGAAGCCAGTGGTTAAAGCAAAAGCTCAGGTCAAACAATCCACCAACCAGTCAGCGGCCACAGAAAAAGTCCCACGTACGTATCCAGATTAGCCTTAAAGTAAACAGTATGCCCATCAGGTAAGGGCCAGATCTCTGCGGCAAATAGGTTTTGTTGCTTTTGCCATGTGGAATTATTTTTAGGATTATTATTCTGTTTTGTGCCATAAATTACACAAGAACTTGAAATGGTTTTATGTGAAAATCAAACTTAACAGGACACTGGATTATCAGGATAGCCACATTTAAAAGTAACCAAAGTAAGTAATTTGCTTAATTAACACAAAAAGGCCCATTTCTCTGACTGAATCCTGTTCCCATCACAGCTGATGTAAGACATACTATGAATCTTAATTTTAATATAATTAATCAACCTGCTGTCAAAAGAGATATTTCCTGCTTCACTATCTAAAAGGATAAAAACCAAACTTAACTCAGACAAAATATTAAAGAAATGAAAGGAAGCACCTTTATTTTCTCCTGCAACACATACGTGGTACTGATGATGTTTTCTTTTGTATACATTAGTTTATTTTGCTTGTAAAAATGCTGAAACTAGTGCAGCACCTTTTCTAAAAGCCCACTCTTGTCACTCTTTCTGAAATTAATTCGGTTCGACTGTTTCGTTAACCTGCTTCTCTGTATTCCTGTTAGTCTAATTCTAATGCCCAGTCCCAATTGAACCCATTTAGCCGACTGAGTGCCCACCAAGACCACTCTGAAGATCTTGGTAGCATCTACATCTTGACCCCAGAAAGAAAAGAGGCATCTTATTTTTTGATCCAGATTGATCCATATCTGCATTTTGTGACAAAAGGTGGAGGGGCAGTACAGGAGTAAAATAAGTTTGTATATTCATATGAAGTATTATCAGTCTGATGAAGGTTTTAATCTTTATACTTGTATCCATGTAAACATGGCGATTTAGGGACTTCTAGCTCTGCATTTCATAAATCATATTTAAGAGACAATGTGCTGCTACCAAATTAAAGTTAGAAGTCATGATGCGCTAAAAAACTGGAAAAAAAAAAGAAATAGATTCACACAGTAATGTCATTTTGTCCTCAAGTTAATCAAAAATAGAAGCATTGTTGTTTTCTGATGATGGACTCTCTTTTTACTTTGTCACATGCATGCATTTTTGTGTGTGAGTACTGGACTGCCAATCTGACAGACTGACATGTACAAAGTGGAAGTCAAGGATATGTAGCAGAAGCTAAATACAGACTCATACTGTACGCAGAATTTCATTTTCAGGATATTTGTTTATCACTATGTGGAAAACCAGTGAACCTGGGAACCGGGGCCCTAACTGGTGGTCTCCTTTATGGAAACTGAGGCAAAAAGAGACTTAATCAGTCAGGGAAAAAGTATTCAGAATTACTTTTAAACTGAGTGTGACTGGCAGAGTCTACTATGTGGGAGTGAGACGAGGCTGGAAAGGGACTAAGCAGTGGTGCTGATGAGCCAGACAGGTGGAACGAGGCATCAGCATGACAGGGCTGCATCCGCAGTATGGCACTATTCATATATAATGTATATGAAGGTCAAAGATAAGCTTGTTAGGGCTTTACTAGGAATAAATGCCCAGTAGGCAAGGTGTCAAGCCACATCTGTGGTAATGCTCATTAAAACCCATTCAGGCCTGTCAGGAGGTGCTGGGATGAGATTAACAGTGGAATGCCAGGATGGGCTGCAGACTTCATGTCAGATGTGTCAGACTTGAATAGTACTTCTTCCAATATTGTTTAAGGATCTGGTGTTACAATAAGAATCATCTCTTGGTAGGAATGCAATATATATTCATGTAGAAAAAAACATTTAACTTTCTCCAGCTTTGCTGTTGTTTGGTTTCAGATTCTGCTGTAGGACGTCACCCATCCTGCACACTGGACTCAGGCTTTTTATGTTTTGCTTCACGGTGAAATTAGCTGTGAGAAAAAGTCTGTTTTTCCTTTTCTATCAATTTACACACAAAACAACCTAGTATATAATAACTGGATAAGCCCAAAAAATAACAACTAAGTCCCTTTAGATAAAACTTCTAGTAACTTCTAGATAAAACTATTGTATTCGGTTGTCTAGCTGATGTCAGCAAACTAAAGCAAAGACCGAATTCTAATCTCTTTGTTTCTGTATGTGGTTTGGCAACAGTTTGGAAATCCCAAAAGACAATGTTCATTAGTTTTCTCTCCTTTGGGTATTTGTTGTGTTTACCCATCAAATCAGCTGATTTTAATTTCCTTGCTTTCTGGACAGTTAGTTTGCCAAGTTTCTCCGGCTCATTTTCTGTAGTTTTAAGAGAAATTCTACCCCTCCGCAGTAACAGAGTCACAAGCAGCTGAAAAAAGATCCTGGTGGACAACAAGGCAAAATGGGGATAAGGTTGTTTTTTTTCCTTTAAATACAGGAAATGCCACCGACATCTAGCAGTCGTTTATGCTGCCTCTACACCTTGGCCTGACACTCCTCAGCAGCCGGGAAAGCTTCCTGACAGGAAGAGGCCAATTGAGCAGAGCTGAAACCTGCAGACAACGAGAGCCTGTCTGAGGCAGCAGAGGATTTAAGTTTAATTTATGTTTCTGCATTTCATCCTTTCTAGACTCGGTTGTGGATAGAAGCCTTCTGCTTAACAAAAAGCTGCAGTAATCCATTACAGTCAATACTTCAGAACAATAACTTACAGTTCTTCATTCTGTTCTGAGATATTCAGTCTGTTTTCTGTTCAGTAACGTATGGATTTATCAGTGTGTGCAATTCTGCAGTGCATATACGTTATCTGCACACATCAAAACCCAGCAAGTTTTTATATGACCAACTATATAACTTATACTAACTATACTATTTTCTCAGTGACATGCCCCCTACTTAGCATCAAATCCAACCATCCAATCAAAAAACCTTGTTCATTCTTTGGATTAGGGCTGGGCGATATGCCAAAAATATTATCACGATATATTTTTCCCAAATTGAACGATATCGATATATATCACAATAGTGTTTAATAATGATGCCAGTTTGAAAAGTAACCTGCCCCCATCAGGCCGCTAACTGAGAGGTCGACAACTAGCTTCTCCCACAAGCCATCTGCCTGCCTAGGGCTGGACACAGAATAGAAAAATAATGGAAATATTAAA
>JAVQJG010129968.1:0-23854 GCA_036024015.1 Craterocephalus amniculus | reverse complement strand
ATGAAAGCATGTATCAAACTCAAAAAGCCCTGGAAGACCTGCATTTTACGATCCGCAAATCCATATGTTGTCATACATCATATTGTAAAGCTTATGGAGAAAGCCAGTTTGAAAAAGACCCATGGTTCTTTCAGATCAAATCTTTATAATATACTACTTTAGTTGAAACATAAAATTATCAAGACTTTAGAGGTATGAATATTTAAATATCCAGGCAATTAAATATTTGTATTATGATACCCAAAGTCCCCTTTTCAGTTATTGTATTTAAGATCTCGCTTGTTGACAGGTCAGTAATATCCTCCACCCACCAGCAGTGTAGAGTTATAAAAACCAGAGACAAAACTGTGAAAGCAGTGGATTAAACAATGTGTTCATTTGTTTTTTGTAAACTGCAGTTGTCCTGGCAACTTTCATATTATGCAATACCATATTTAGAGAGTTAATTTGAAGGGCATTTTATAAAGTTTCTCAAGTGTCAAAGGGGCAGAGTTGGAAGAAGAAATTACTTTAATTCACTATAATTTACAATTATTTATTTATTTGCACAAGGGCTCAGATGTGTGCATACCTGAGAAAACTGTTAACTGTCTTGCTCACTTTGAGATGTCATGTATTATGGCAAATTTCTTGGCTCGTGTCCAACAACTGTGAAATCATGAGTATAAATTAGGCTACCAGTGATGGATTTAATAATACCTCTTAAAACTCTGATCCCAAGGAAAGAAAAAAGAGAAAATATATTTTCTTCAGACACTTAATGGCAAGTGTGTCAAGCAAAAACACTGAAGCAATGACCACACTCCTTTTGAAAATTTGTCAATTGCAATAATGGCACAAGATTAAACATGAAATATTGAACAAAAAGCAATAAATTGCACTGCAAGTCATTTTGCATTATGTATATAAAACATGCAGAACAGATGAAACTAATGAGTATAAAAAGTGAAGTGTGAGATTATTTTTAAGGATTCAACTAAACTGTGAATGCATACACAGCAAGGAGCAGTTCTAATTTTTCCTCTTTATAAAAGTGTTTGACCATAAAGACAGTCTGCAGGATAAAGCAGTTGCTACTGAGCTTGCCTGTAATCTATAATCTTTGTGTCGGTGAGCCCAGCTTTTGTACCGGCATCCATTTGCTTGCAAGTTATATATTTATTTTTCCGTAAATTTGCTACCATTGTGCTTGAAAAACACAGAGCATCAGGAGAATGAAAAGCTCAACAGGTGCAGCTGAAATACAGGGGTGCAACACAAGAAACGGTCTGTTGATTGTATAACAACATTCCTTCATCTGGCTTGTTCTTATATGATTTTGTTTTTAAAGTCCGCTGTTCTCCTACACACTGACCCCTTTCAATTATCCTTTTGAACTGAATATGGGGAGGTTTGTTGTAAAAACAGAATGCTGGCAGAAGGAAATTCAACTTTCATTGATTTCATCATAGTTCATTATTGGCCTGAATGACTGGGCAAGAAGAGCTGCCTCAGAATACTACACTCTGCAGAAATGCAAGTGTTTTAAAACAATAACTGATCTCTGCAAATAAAGACCTTGATGTCAGTGTGTAGCAGCCTACAGAGTACTTTAATTAAAGCAAAAATTCTCCTGAGAAAAGAAAAATGGTGTTTTTTTCCCCCATACAATAGTAGTAACAGTCTTCTCTTTGCTCTGTCATCTTCTTCAGGCTTAGTGTTTGCAGTTTGCAGAGTAACAAAGCTTGATGCTAGAGAAATATTCAGTGGCACTATCGTCATTTAAAATGTTTAAACGGTTACAAGATGCATATAAATAGTTTCCAAGTAAAACTTCAATGTATTAGTCATTACTTAAAATAGCTTACAGATGATTTATTTAAACAAATACTCATTTTTATATCTCAAGCTGTCATTCAGGTTTGTTAAGCCTCTTTTAAAAAAAAGAAAAGCTACTTTGCAGAACAAATCCTTTATGAAAAATGAATGTTCACCCATTTAAGATGAAGAATTGAGGTTCTCTGTACATATCAGACTAATTGGAATGATCAGCCTTCCATAGTATGAGATGTGGAAAATATGGTAGGGCAAGCAGAGGCTACATTGGCCCCAGGGCTAAACTGTATGCCATACTGTATGTCAGCTGTGGGATAGAGCACAGAGAATTGTGTACGACTGCTGATCAAATTGGCATGCAAACAAAATGCTTCCATGTCATCTTGTCACAGACAGGTGTAAATCTGAATGACATTCTGAGGAAATATGGTTTAAGCTTGCAGGATGAAAACTGTAGCAGTGCTGAGATGTGTCGTGCAGGCAGATGTACAGTAAATGCATGTAAATTGCAGGCCTTTTATTTTGCCGCCTAAATAAAACTGCTCAGATGCAGCGTCTTCCTCACGGTTTTTCACTTGGATGAACTATGGAGGCAACACTTTGGACTGACAGAAAGATAGATCAGCTGCATAAATTTGAGATGGGAAAGCCTTCAAGCATCTGCAAGCTGCAGATATACCCATGTGGAAAAATGCTGACATTTCCAGAGGATAGAGTCGCATTGGAAAATATGTTTTGTCCATAAAACAAGATGGAGCATTTAGTACAGTAATATTAAACAAATCCAATTTAATTAGCCCCTGGCAAAACATTTCATGCATCAACTAATACGGAACAGTTTTTTACAACCCCAATTCCTCTACTCTTTTTCAAATGAAATAACCTTTTCAATTTATTAGTTTATATTTAAATGATTGCTTTTTGCATAATTACCTCCTATTTCCCCTCTATAAACATTGTACAAATTTAATTTTTCTGCAGGTAATTTGTCACTTTTTCAAAGAAATTCTGCCTCATCTAGCTTTGTTTCCCATAAATAAAAGCTAAAGTAAAGATTGTGTCTAGATGAATATTTCTGTCATGCTGACAAAATTCTGGCCAAAATAAATGCAATGACATTATCAATAATGAAACAGCACCGCGGCTGTTTGTTTGCAGGACTAGTGAAAGGTTAAGCTTTGAGAATATTGGCTGAAGTGTTCGGATAAAATATAGACTGACTGCAAGCCACGACTGGCTTGTGCAGAGTTTCCCTTTAGGTATATGAATTATAAAAGTGTTTTATTAGAGGCAGGGAGACATTCTTAATATTATCTTTGCTAGCTTCATGAAACACAATGGCATAAAAAGACTATTTCATTGGAGTTTGAGTAATGCTTCATATTGTGGTCCATGTAAATATAAGACTTTTAGTAGGTAGCCTTATAAAGTCCAAACTTGATTGGAGCCCAAACCAATTTTGAGTTCAGTGAGTACTGATAAATGGAAGTATTACAAAATTCAAGTTTTAAAAACTGAAAAAAGATTAACAAGAATTTTCTTTTTCAGCCATGTCTTCTCAGCTCTGTTTATACTGTAGCAGCTGGCTCTGTTGGGGTGCATTAGCTGCTCAACTTCACTCCTCTTTTTTCAATTTCACTCAATAGCCCTCAAATTTTCTTATTATTGTACAATGGAACAACATAGAGCAGCTACCCCAAGAGCTCATGGCATACACAGCAAAACTGAGCTCACACTAAAAGAAAATTACATGACTAATAATAATAATACTTTTGTAAAATTCTTACTGTAAACATAATTTCTGCAGTTTTGTAATGTTAGTCCTGATCTCTCTTTTAGGCAGTCTTATTGAGTTTAACCAAGTTGGTAACGCAGCATAGTGAAGGAAATCTACAAGTAATCCAACTCATAATAGCTTTTCAAATCTTAAAGTCTCAGTAGAATCTTAATCTGTCAAACGATCTGTTTCATTAAAGTTTTTAAAGGTTGACTTCAAGAATGGTTGCTTATATGAGCAATGTTTTCTGGATATTATAAAGATATTACAAAAATACATAAATCAAAACAAAGCCAAAAAGAAATAAGATTAACCATCTGAAATACAAAAAGGTGAAAGGACTGATAGCACAATATCAGCTCATTTGTTTTCTTTGTTAACTAGGCAAGGAATATTGATTTTTTTTTTTTTTAACAAAGATGAAAACAATAAACCTTTCTCCTTATTTTACAGTAACTTACCTCTCCCTCAGTTGAATGCAGCATGAGGTAAAGTTGTGGGTGGAAAGGGCCATGGGGAGTCTCTTATGTAACGTTTAGAAATTGACTCTAATGTCAAACATGCAGAAATATGCTTTCACACCACCACCTTTTATGTTCAGTGGACTTCACAACTGTTAAAGCTTTAACATAAAAACACTAAAAAGGTTAATGAATATGTTTAATCAATGAAATGATAAAATAATCTATAATCCCCTCAAAGGAAGTAATAAGGTAATAAGGTTTTAATTACCTATTCATTTGCATTTACTAGAAGGACTTTAATAGTAACCATTACTAAAAGATGGAAGATAGTAAACAAAAGTGACATTTAGTTGGTTTGATGACTGGTAAATGTATTTATTATATATTCTGCAATGATAAAGCTTCATTAACTTGGACATAAATTGTGGTATGAATAAAGACAAAGGACATGGTGTTGCATAATGTTACACAAGAGTTATTTACACTGTAAAGCTTGCTGATATGGGTCATTACCTGCTTTTTCAAGCAAGTAATGCCATGGTTCTCCCATTTAATACTTTTCTATTGTTATTTCCATTTATTTGATTCCCAGATTTCATCATTTGCCGTACATTCTGCAGCAAATTGCTGGACTCATGACAGCAGAAGTCGCAGTGCATTAGTCTTTCACTGAGTGACAGATACTCCTCCTGAAGGTCAAGGATTTGCCTCTAATTGATTTCCTGAATGATTGAGCTGAGTTTAATAGTAGCTCTCTGCCTGTCCAAAGGTGATGGCGATGAAACCAGTCAAATGGAAAGGGAGGGCTAATTTTATACAATTGCCTAATTAAGCAACCTTGACTCTCAGCTCAGTGAGGTGAAAGGGGAGAAATCAAAAGCAATTACATCCGTTGTTTGGATGTTAAACTGAAAGCCTAAAAAAATGTTTACAGTTGGTGTTTTACTGCAAATACAGCCAACTCTAAAAGGAGGAGGATGTGTTTATTGCTGCTGTATCGCCCTCTGTATCGCCCTCTGCGACTCGCTGGGAATTCTCTTTAGTGTGGGAGAGGTCCCAGAAAACATAAGGGGGGACTTGTCTTACCCCAGAATTTACTGGGGCAAACTGCTGAGTTGTGGCCTCTGAATAGTGATCTGGCATCTCTTTCCTCAATGGCTGGCACACACAAAGCGAATATGGCTAAAGGACAGGGAAAAAAAAGCAGTCCTTTGTGTTTAGTTAATCCCAAATGTCCCATCGGTCTGAATTGATTTCGGCTTTGGTTTTTGGCTTGAGATTATGAGAGGAGGATTTCCAGCTCCCTCGCCATCTGATTGCTCAGGTTTTTCATTTATTTATTTATTTTTTTATGGAATACAGCAATGCAGATGGCACTGTATACAAGCACTACATCACAATGGACCAGTTGCATCTACAGAGCAAAATGACAACATAATTACTTTAAACTTGTACGGCTTGAAACCCTCTTAACAGATCTCAACCATTTTAATCCAGTCACCATAAAATGAAGAGACACTCCGATTTTAAACTTCCTGATCCACACCCTCTCTCAGCTGGTGCACTTTTTACCATTTAAGGGACACCCCCACTGCGCCTGGGTTGAGAGCTGCCTCGGCTGCTGACCTCTCTGTATAAAGAGGAAAAGGGTGACAACAGTGGTGGCAGGTTGCTTTTAATTAGGTGGGTACTGTAGCACTAGGAATCCACTCCTTTTTTCTTAAAATATCCAGTTTTCAGACTTCAGACTTCAGGGGTTGAAACCCCTCTGTTGCATAACTTGGATTCCCTAAAAATTTCTTTAAAACTAAGTTAAATGAAGCAAATCCATCAAAGCGACCAAATGCTGTACCTTGGCCAGCCTGCTGGGCCGGAAATCACTGTGCTTGCAATTAAAAATGATCAAAACTGTTTTAGCTGCACCACCGCCCGGTTTATGGCGAAAAGAAACCATGCAAAAATGTTTTAATGAGGTTTTTTTTTTTTTAAAAAGCAAGTACAAATATCAAAAACAAGTCTCCAAAACACTTTTACTCATGATGGATGATGATGGATGACAGATGCTTCATCCAGTCAACTGCTGGGTATTTTTTGAAAGTGCTTACCCTTTTTCAAATGGTTTTCATGAAGGACTTCCCAGATGGCTCTGTATAACAAGCCATCTGGTGTAAGAGGACTGGAAGGAGCAGGACTGACTCATCCAAAGAGGCTTGATTCTCTCTTTTATAACAAGATTACGACCTTAACACTGACTGATTGTCCTTTTCTGTTTTGATATTGCCATTGTAATATTCATTGACAGGTTACTAAAGTAGCAAACTTGTCCCATGTAATCAAAAAGAAGAGATTGAATAATTCACACTCAACCATGCTCCTTGTGTCATTTTGTCCCCTTTCTACGAGCACCCCGTTTTCTACTCAGTCCTGTGTCAGATCATGAAATATTGGTCAAAATTTTGCCACATCCCGGTGTGTCGACATCTCATGTCGCCATACCCCGAGAAGGGAAGTGAAGAAGGAGTGAACCAATCAATCTAATAATATTCAAAGAAAACTATCTGGAACCATCTACCAGCCATTAATTTCTTGCAACTACAGCATGAAATAATGTAGGAAGAGATGACAGTTGTCGGTGAGATGCTTCACCTGATCTGTAAAATAACCTCAGCTGTGGGATTTTTTGTACGCATCCCTCTCTGCAGTGACAGACAATACAGAATTATTTTGAAAGGAAAATGATTACACTTATATTTTTATTGTTTCATTGTGGAAGATGCAATATATTGTGGATCTTTTTGTAGTAAGTAGTTGATCTTTTGCTTGCCTATAAAACAGGAATCCTCTGGAAGGTCTTTATGTGCTGTATGTATACAGATGTAGAGTTATAGCACACAACTCTCTAAACCTCGCTGTGAGTTCATTTTTCGGTGGCTGGGCATATTTTATTGGTGAGTGGATTTCAACCATAGACTGTAAAATGTCAACCAGCCTGAGCAATCTCTACGACTCAGTTTGTAATACATGCAGTGCAGTTTAAGGCATAACTTATTCTCATTTTGATTTGATATTATGCATTATTATGCATATTGCATATTATGCATTGTGCATATTATGCATATTATGCATATTAATCATTTGTTTAAAATCAGTAAAAATGTACAATTAATCACATTTTATCCTTTTGTCACAGAACATTTTCAATAAAAGACTACTGATAAAAATGTTCTACTTAGTCTAAATTCATGTGGACATAACAATTGTGTTGTATCAGCAGAAGTTTCTTTGAGTGTGTCGCATTTTTTCTGCAGTCGTCCGGAGTAGTAAACCCAATGCTAAAAGGTGAGAAAAGGTCACAGAAACATGAAACCAGAAAGATTTTGAGAAAACATAATTTTAATTAATTTTCCATTAATTCAATCACTTTTTTTCTTTTTTTTTTGTCAAACTTGATAATTGGTAACAAGTCTTTGCTTCAGAAAAAATGTCCATCTGTCGTTGAACCGTGTGATTCCAAACCAGTGCTGCAGCTTGATCGGGGAATCACCTCATCTCAGGTTCTGCCTCTCTGAACATTCTTTAAATAGGGTTCATGGGAGGTGTTTCAATGCCTCACATGATTCTAGATTTTAAGTGCAAAGCAGAAGAAGCATCAGCTTGCATAAATATCTCAGTTTCTTTGGAAAAATTGTAAGTGGGACCATTTCTAAGTTATAAACATAAACAACATTTAGATACACAGGCAATACAATTCAAACACCTGAGTGGAATCTTTTGGGTGCACATGGGATGTTATGTCAGTGCAGATAAATAAAATTCAAAAACAAAAATAGTGTTATGATAAAAATTCAATATGCAGAAACACAAAAGTTCTTGCCTTAAGGCAGAATAAACAGTGTTGAAATGAAATAAATAAATCAAACAAACAAACAGAAGTCAGCAGCTTTAACCCGTTAGACCTGAGAACCCCATCATTAAAGCACTCTAAAACTGAAGCTGTGTTTGAAAACAACCTCCTAAAGCCTGAGGATGTCTCGGAAAAGCTGACAGAATTGTCAACATTCACTACTACCTTTATTTCTCAGCCTCTCATGGATAAGAGAAACTAGAAATATGTTTGACAGGTTATCCCATTGGATTTTGTCATAAATGATTGGATCTAACATATCAAGTAACGCTTTAAAAATATATGCATGCATTTCTCCATCTTGAAAATGTTAAAATCATGAAAACTGTATCATTAAGTCTGTAAGAGGATACACACTGAATGTCCTTAGTTTTTAAAGTGATGAGGAAATCCTTCTTTCTAATATGTTTTAACAGTTTGCCTAAACCACAGTTGACTGATGCAGAGTGATGTAAAAGGTTATGTTATGCTGTGTGTACTTGATCTTATATGTATTTTTCAGTATAAGTTAGTGTCTATTTCACATCCATTGTAGAATAAAAAAAGCGACACTTTAAGCCCCATTTTTTTAAAGTCCCTTTTTACTGTGAGCCTACCCTGTTTGCTGTCTATATTCAATATAAATAAAGAACTAAAATGCTGGAATAGCTGGGGAAATATGACAAACACTGACAGATGTGTGAAAACTGAGACATTCTCCTGAGGACTTGCACACACACACACACGCACACAACAACCTGATGAAAACTATACTCCAACTAACTTTTTAATTATCACATTTCACAAATACTTCACTGCACAAATAACTGTGGAAGAGCAATGGCTTTGGGTTTTTATGAGCAGCACATGTATAGAGGCAGTCGCTAAGATGATTATGTAAGGTTCACTCTCTATTGTGACACTGGTAGGCCCAAGGGATCTCATTACATCATTGATCTACTATCAGCTTGATCAATGAATCAATTGGACAATTTCACAAATTGGCTTGTGGATGACAACCCTGTCTTTAGAAATTGCAATATAATTCTTTTAACCATAAATCCTCTCCAAATGAAGCAAGGGTTTCCACCCTATTAGATATCTGCTTTGGAATATCTAGTGATTGCACATGACAGGAAACCTACCTCAAGTATGATATGAAGAAGGGGTTGCAGGCTGCATTTGAACCTGCATAGGCTAAATGGAATGAAGGAAACAATTGAAGATATGATCAGATGATCTGGTTTTCACAACCTTTGACGGGAGACAGTGCCTTGATAGAAAACATTGCAAGGAAAACACAAATTGGCAGACAAGATATACCTGATGGGCAGGACTCTGATAATGAAGAATATGGCCATGTTCAGGCTTATTCTGGTGTCAACCATCCTCCAACTGAGACTCAAGGTAAGTTGAAAAGGTCATCAGGATGATCCCAAGGCCTACAAATAAGACTTGTTTTGATGTGTTCCTGATTGAGTCTATCAAAACCAAAATAGTAAAATTTGCCCAAATTGGAGGTGAAATGGATTTACAGAAACAATTGGAGGATACAACCCAGACAAAGAGCATGTCCAGAAACTCATCTAAAATAGGAATTTATAAGATGCTGAGTCCAACTGGACAATTTTTCGGCCACCATGTCGTTCCATAAATCTCACATCATTGGTGACAGTAGAGAAGTATGACAAAACTCTATGTCTATGACCAGACAAGCTTACAGTGATCAGAGAGGTTTTGGGACAAGTGGGTAGAGCACCTGCCACTGATCTATAACCCAACTTCTAACATCACAGTGGATTGAGCCTGGTCACTTTAAGGGGGGTGGAATCCAGAATGGAAGCTCTTGGGGGATAGGATGAGGCCATGCTTGCACTCCAAATTCATCAATGCAATGACTGGCTCTGAATACCAGCCACGGCAGGATTGGCGGTCGAGACACAACGTCAGGTAATAAGATCACTTGCTGCAAGAGAGAAAAATGAAGTGCAGTTTTTCATGTGAGAGGAAAACAAGCCTGATGTGCAATAAATACAATGATCCTGCTAGGCACACACAACAAGTTACACATATTGTCCAACTTGTGCAATAAAATGTACTTAATCAGGTTCATAAGACTATTTATCTATTCTATTCTTACAATGAGATTATTTTTTTGCACTTTCAGGTTTTTTCTTCTTTTATCAAGTAGAAATCTATCTACAAGACTTGATGAATGTAAGAGGTTTTTTAATACATTAACCTCTTCGTCATGAGGTCATTTTTCACCTTCTGAAACGGCATATCCAAAATAAATGAGGTATATCTTCACAACTTCAAGGCTTTACTTGTAATCATGGTCTCCAAAGAAAGCCAAGAGATATGTGACATGTCATATTACTGAAGTTGCCCAATCAAGATATTCATGACAGTCAGAGTACAAAGAACCACTTCTCACTGTTCAATTTTAAACCAGAGCAGTAAGTATTTCATCATCCCTACAGTCTGTGATGAAGCATACACGTGTTTAGGGACTAATACGCGGTTAGTCTTTACCTCTAAGACCCAAGAGGAAAAATCACAAGGTTTTTAACTCAGTTAGGATAATTATTATTCCAAGTACAGAAATCCCTTACTTTATACCTTACCTTACTTAATGAGAAAACATATTGAATACAACATGTTTACACCATATCACCATAAGTCAACTTAAAAGATTCAACTTATTAAATTAAATTTATCTGGCCTGATTGTAAGTGTAAGCATGCATTTTATGGTTGGTTTCTTTCCTCGTACTGACCTTCACACCCATGGTGCCAACTTTAACATTCAAACAGAACTGAACTTCCCAACAACATTATCCAATTAAACACACAACAGGAAATAAAGGCACATTATTCATATTTATAGTACTTAAAGAAATATTAATGGCTAAATTATTTTCATTTCCCAAGATTGGAACCCCAACGGAAGGGTCCTAAAATGGAAGATGGAACAAATTGGATATTCTGGCAAAGTTTGCAGTTTTTGCCTGTCAAAAGGTAAAAAAATGTGTCCTGACCAGATGAGTTGGTGGGGGAGGACAGGGGCTAAAGATTGTATTGATTGGACACATCTTTCTGTCATCTGTTGTAAAATCAGATTTTATTGTTTTTGTGAAACATGTTGCTGTCCTGTTTTGCTTCTTTCTTTTGAGTTTTTACTGTTTTTATCGACTTTAGTTTTGACTGTTTAATGGCTATTTCAGTTTTTCCCAAGGACACAATGCAATAGACCAATGCATTGCATGGATTGAAGGCAAGGAGGGCTAGGAACTATTAAACACCTGTACAAAGTAGCTGACACACACAGAGCAATAGTAAGGCAAGGTCAGGTTTCTTTTCATGATCGAAACACCTGGTTCATTAATGTTCTTTTTTTTGTCATTCAGAGAAAAAAAAGGCCTGGAATGTGACTAGTTAACAGATATGTCTGTCTGTCACAGTTTGTTGGAGCAAATCTGCATTTCATCTTGCAAAGCTATTAATCAAATGTGACAAAATCATGAATGTTAGATTTGTTTCAGTGAGGACAGGGAAGCTGATTAAAGTAGACGGTCGCAGCAAAATACAAAATCACTCAAATGTCTGAACATAATTATCAAAATATCCTCAGGTATGATTTATGAATGCTTTTACACATCTGCTTCAGTATATATAAAATTATTTATTAAATTGCTAGCAAGCAATGAAACTAGCATTTGGAAAAACTCATCCCTGGAGTCATTTGTTAAATGTCTAAAACAAAGCTAATCTGCCTCATCAGAAAAATATGGATATCCAGTGTTCAGGTTGAGTGGTGGTGACAATAAAAAGGAGGTGATAACTAAAGCAAAGAATGAAATGAAAAAAGAGACCATGTCAAACCAGCTTAATATGTTCCACTAAAGGGCATCAAAGTATGTACGGCTATTGTTGTCAGGTTAATGACTGTTCAGGGCGAAGAGAGGGGGTGGCTTAAGGTGAAGCTATTATCTTCTTTAATTTTTCCTTATGTGTTTAAATGCAAAGAAACAGCCAAAGCAGGACATGACTGAAGGCCCAGCCCTACCAAGGAACCATCCTTGAATATGAGGTGCCCAAAATTATATTGTGTTCTAAAGACGGAAGTATAGCAATTATTGATATTAGAAGCAATGAAACTACTGCTGAAGGGCATCAATTCTTAAGTAACCCATAATTATATTTTAAGAAAAGAGGATGCAAAGTCGGAACCAGGCACTATTTTTATTACTATATTGTATTTGTTTCTCTGAGCCTGTATTTTCTTTGCACAGAAGCTGATTTAAAACTTCAGGATGGTTTCTACATTGGGGTAATCCCCTATAATAATCTGAATCAGTCCATTTATTATGAGTTTCATTATCGTTTCCTTTTCCAGTGCTGGGCCCAGCGATATGTAGGATTCTGTTAAAAAGGAAAAGGGTGCAGTTCATATCTGCGGTGATTTTTTTCTGCGGTGATTTTTTTCTGAGAAGGTAAAAAACAAAACATGTTAAGGCGAGACAGTGTGTAAGGGCATGCAGGAGGATCCAACGCAAATAAATAGTAAAATATCTGCAGGGACAGCGGGGGGATAAAATGAGAAATAGGCAACAAACCAGCTGGTATTCTGTAAAATAAAAGCTTGGTGATTCAAACACATTGATTAATAAGGAATGAAAAGGACCGTGCTCTTCTGGGGCTGTTGAGATAGGTGGTAAAAGTTATGGCAGATGATCACATGGTCAGGCAAGCAAGTTGAAAAACACAGACACATAGGGGGAAAATATGCAAGGACCTGTCCAGTTGGTGAGCTGAATTTCCCTGCCGTCCAATTTCCAATCAAAGGGCTGCATTGAGGTTAAAAAATACTTTAAATAATTCAAAAGTTTACAAAGTGAAAGATCTGCAGCAAGTTGCACTACTGTTTTGCTATAGTCTGCTGAAAATGAATAAATTGTTTACTGCTGAACACTAATCATAATTATGGTTACTGCCTTCCGTTGGACCAACAACCATACCAAAGTAAAGGTATGAGGGCAGTAATGGAAACACTTATTTATGTAAAGGAAGCAGAAATGGGCATCAAAATGGTTTGGTTACGGAAGAGGGATAGTGGTGCTACCTGGTAGGATGTAGTTAAAGAGGACACAGATATAGTTGGTGTAAGGATGAGCATCCAAGTTAAAAAAATTCTGTTTTTCTTTTTTTTAAGTAAATCGCAACCACCATCCAGATTAACGAACGCTTATCCAGATGAGTTAAGTCAAACAATCATTCAAAGAAAGAAGCAAATATCCAGCCTGGCAAGATGGAGCGTTTTATTGATGCATATGAATAAATCATGTTCATTAAAAGTATAAAAACACTACACATAAATAGCCCTTTGCATTCTAAACTCTTTAATCTGACTGGTCATAGTACACTGGCTGACTTCTTCTACTTTTCCATCCCTATCTCCGTCTGTCTCAACTCTCACCGTATCCACTAATTAATCAGGTCCTACCAATTTATTACAAAATAATGAATTATAAATTTCTCTTTCACTGCTAAACCATTCCACATACCACATAAACTGAAAGGCAGATTACTATGTGTGCATGGAGAGTGTCTAGTTTCACACTACGCCTGCATCAAAAAGCAGATTTCATGGGGGATTACAAAGTGAGGTCAACACACCCAATCTCATTTGTTTATTCTGTTTCATTTTCAGGGAGGTAAATTTCCCTTCCTGCATCAGCTGAGAAATAGGAGAGAAGCAGCATGAGAGAATGAGGCAGTGGGGGCAGGGAATCTCATCAAAGCACAGCATCTTATACAGCACATGAAGCTGTTTCATCATCTCTTGATCTTTCTCTGACTCCTCATATAATGGAGTATTTGGGTTCAGGAGGATGTGTGTCTGTGTACAATAACTGCAGATGGCTGAGATGATAACACCAGACCCTTACAAATGTCAATTCCCTGGGGGGTCTTTAATACCCTGGTTTCTTGGGGAAAATTCCTTTTTCATGCACTGGGACAATGATTTGTTTTATATAAGTAAAGGTGTTCACCAGATTTTCTCTGGAAGACTACAGTGTACTGCAACAAATGGAAGCATGACATGAGAGTACAGTAGAACTGACTTTTAGTGGCTGGAGAGAGCTTGGGGAAGAGACAGCTTGCAAGACGGATTCTGAATTAACCGTTATCAGGGGACACCTCAGTTGGAAAATCTGCCGTAGTTCATTAGTGAGCTATTGATATATCAAAGCATAATGACAAACAATTTTTTAAAAAAAATTAATATAGTATAGTAAGTATTAGCCTGAGTGTTGTACCTGTTTTTAGTGGAGCTAAATTGAAAACAGTTACAGGAAGGCAGATTCACTGGTAACAAAAGAAGCTAGATGAAGATTCAATAAGGCACAACAAATGGTTAAAGACACTGAATCCTCTTGGAAATCCTTCACAGAAAAAGTTTGTGAAAGGCAAGCAGTTCCATCAAATACTTAATTGGTGATATGATGCGGCAGCTGTCAGCCAATTAGAACAACCCAGAGTTTTAGGTGTCATTGTTGGCTCTTGTCACAGCTAAAACCTGCCTTCAGCTGGCAGTATGAAATGTGTATTTTGTTTTTTGAGTTAATCTTGAAGCTCGATGAAATGGATTATTTTTTAACTGCAAACTAACCATCAATCATCCCAAGTAATATTACCAACATTTTTTTAATACTCTGTAAATTAAGATTTTATCATATGAAAGGAAAGCCACATGATGGATACAAATGGCATCAATATCATCTTCTACCACTAACTTTTTATTCAACCTACTGTACACCACAAAATAAACTTAAAATTTTGCTAAGATAAAAATTAAAACTTCTCAATGTGAATGTTCCTATACGTAAGTAAGGCAGCTATTTCAGGTACTTCAACAGCTGGTGCTTAACCCTAGCTTTCATGCAAATGTAATTTTTCTTTCGTTGTTACATTTCTTGTTACGTGTTACTTTCGTTGTTTTTTTACATGTAAGAAACCACCAATGCAAATTGATCAGTAAGGCAAGGCTCTTAAGGTTTCAAGCTTCCATTGTCACTTGTTAACATGCATGTAAAATCAAATTTAAGCCAAGAAACTTCTTCTCCCCCTGATTTATGTTGTTACTCAAGTGAAGTGTATAACTTCAAAATTCTTAATGAATGAAACATTTTTATTTTCTACAATACAAAACTAGAATATTTTACATCACATATTTCATTGTTCTCAACACCTGAAGAAAGCATTTGTGCACATGTAGAAAGGGAAACATTTACATTCACATTCTTATGTGATACATTTTATTGTTAGAAGATGAAACACAAAGTATACTGATGTTGTGCCATAATATTGTAACAAAACACATTTCATGTAGATGCACTATTCAAAGATGGCAGCTCTTAGTAAAGGATTAGCTGACTTACTCTAATTTATTGTAGTACACACTCAGTAGGAAAATAGTTCAGTTATGAACATCACAGTGCATCACCTTACATTGTGCAGTGAGACGGTATTTGTGTGTGTGCATGTATTTATATTTGTTGCTCTCCTGCCTTTCAAGAGTGCAATGTCAACATACTGTAACACTGACATCCAAGGTTAAGTACAGCTTAATCCTCTTCTGTAAATTAGATATTTCTCTGATCGACTGCAGACAGTTTCCTCAGTCAAAGAAGAAAACATTAAAACAGTTTGTTGCTGTTGGATAAAAATCCCTCAGACTGTAGCTTGTACCAGTGTAGAGACAAGATACAAACTGAAAAAACATTTGTCTGTGAGGAGCGCTTAAACTGTGTTGTATGATAAAGTGAAATAGTGAGTTTACTATCACAGCTGCTCACTATTATATCTCACCATTAACATACTGATTCAGAAGAGTGACATAAACAAATGCAAACCAATAGAAAGGTAATTGTGCTAATAGTTCACTATACGCCTTCAAGTTTTGTGCTTGGGTTAGAAACAATCTACCATCACACATTCTCCAATGGCTCTGAATGATTCCATCCCAACAGAGAAAATCTATTTTTAGGAGCAAGGGGTGGGGTATGGGGAAATCAGAGATTCCTCTCCCAGTTATTGCATAATTTACAGACCTTGCCAGTGTACTCATTAAGGCTTCAGCAGATAAACAACGAGAGGAGTGGGACTGTCAAATAAGAGAAGGACCAACTGTTATGATGCCCATGAAGAGAAGGAGAGAGTTCAGGGGGTGTGTTAAATACAAGAGAAGGAAGAGGAGAGCAGAAAATACGGCCATATCAGAGGAGAGAAGGGGAAAAGAAATGTTTCTGTCAGTGTCATGATTAAAAGATATATGAGAAGAGGAGGGGTGTTTGGTGTAGGTGGGTGGGTGGGAGTGGTATGGTAAATCTTCCCACAGCCATGCTTCCCTTTGTCTTCTTTGAACTTGGGCTGTGTCGACCAGCTGAGGGAGTGTGGTTAAACCCGGCTGATTGCAGGAAGGAGTTGCATCTTGGTCTTTGAATTAGCAGCTCCCAGAGCACGCTTTGAGGGGAAAGGAGGAGAGAGGAGATAGACGGATGGAGGTGAAAAGGGAGCAGAGATACTAAGGTGATGTGGAGGCATTGAGTGGAATACAAAGAGTTGTAGTTAAAGGGATACATAGACTAATGTGCAAACAGGAAATTAATTTGGGCCCCAAACTAGCTTTACAGTTAACTGTGTACGAAAGACAGAAAAAGACCAAATCTTGACCCACATCACCTCTTGGAGTTTTCTGTTGTTGCTTCATGCTTACACCCTGCATATGGTGTGTCACAAGAGGATTCTAATTTCCTGAGTCTCCCTCTCTTCTTTCTTTTCAACAGTGGCAGCTTGGTGTTCATGCTCTGTTCCACAGCTCAGCATATATACTGTAAAATATGAAGCACCCAGACCATGACAAATCACCATGTATCTCCCTGTCTCTGTATGTATCCCTGAATATTTCATAAACGGCACACAGCAGATGTTGTTATAAAACGCTTCAAATATTGATGCGCTCTGTCTCTCGTTCTGATATTTTGTATTCCAGCGACATGGGCAGCAACAGCGTTCGTGTTGGACTAACAGCCAGTGTGGTTTTGACTATTATGAGGCATTAAGTTTGAGCTGTGCTCCGCTCGCCGGTTAGTGGGAAAAACAAGTCACAAAACAGAGCAAACGATAGCAGGATGATCACTGCGCTTGTTTGCAGGTGGCTAATTAGCAAGGCTTGCTGTTTTTCCTTTTTTTCCATCCCTGATCCCTCATTCCAGTGTCTCATAATTTTCAATGAGTTCCTTTTAACTACACCCTAACAGTGTTGATTAATTTCATCCGAAATTACAGTGGAGGTTGCAAGGAAGAGCATTTGCATAATACATAAACTGTAGAGCTCTTTTTGAGTCACCCACATGAGTGCATTCGTTTGGCAGCGTAACTGGCTATGAATGAACATGAGGTATGATTGAAACATATTTCCAAAAGTCAAACTATTCAGCCTTTTCTCAGCTTGCTTTTTGGCATGACGTTTAAGCTATTTTTGCCAACACTATCACATATGGCATGCTCTTCAACCGCACACTGCTTGTTTTGGATTAGTACAGATTAGGAAGGAAGGGTTGGGGTTGTAGGGGGTCTCAAATTAATCTGGATTACCATCAGCTTCATCCCCCTCTGAACATGGCAAATTCCCTGGAGAGTGAAAAGCCTGTGTGCAATGGCATTTTCTTTGACCCATTTACAGCAGTGGCAGCATTGCATGTTGAAATATAGAATATGAATGAGTGTCTGCTCCCCTAAGAGCTTCCATCAGAGATCACTTAAGGGGCCCAGGTCCATTATTGAGAGGTTGCAAGGGGGTGTGAAGCCGCTTTGTGAAGTCAAGAGTGTTGGTTAAGTATGTACATTAGTTGCGTTGCGGTATCTCAATTGCTTTATGATCAATACTTGTCTAAAACGGGGACGGTTTACAAGAACTATCATTTACCAATTACTCTTTTGACTGTGCCTCATTCGATCAGGTGCTATGATAGGACATATTGAGTGCTTACCTAGCTAGAGTTCTTTGCAAGAATTGCTCTCTTAGCTGTATCCCTGCTCTGAACAATTTTCTGGTCTTTCTCGTCTCCCCCACACAGCCATTCCTCATGGGAGGAGCTGTTACATAGCATCTAAGAGGTTATTAAGGCTACTGTGTCTGGGGGAGGATAAACTGAAAGTGCAGCAGCAGAATGGTGTCTTTTGACAGAGCACCATTCCTCTCACAGTTCAGAAAATCTACCTGCATTTTGGTCCATAACCTAGGAGTTTGTGGCGTGCATGAATGTGTGACTGAAGTGTGCGATGTGCATTGGAGGGGAAAGGGGATTTCTGGCCTGTATTTGATTTCCATGCCTGTGATCATTACATTTCTGCTGTTTGTAGGGATCAGCTTAATCCCTTCTCCTGGAGTGCTTTTTATTCTGTCACACTGAAGCTAATACATTTATTTTCTTTATCTGGCTATAGATGGCGCAAGTTATTTCTGTCAGTATTTGAGTTCACAGAGTTAGCCGTCATTTCTGGCTGTTCAGCCGGACTCTTTCATAGAATGAAAACAATAACCTGAGGATATCTTACATGGGTTAAACACTGCTTTGATGAACATGTGTTCTGCATGTTTTGAAAAACACAATGTAATTTGTACGTTGTGCTAACAAGCGCAACTCATTACTTTGATACTGAAAAGGAAAATTGCTGCTGTTTTGCTTGCAAAATTACTCCGGCACATCTATTTACTTCTGAATATAACTCAACAGAGCAAACTATCAACGACTTAAAATCAACACAAAAATGTATTTTTTGGCATCTGATGCACTTATCTGTAGAGCAAAAGATAAAGATTGATGTACACATTGTGATGACATTAAATCGGCACTGACAGGCCAGAGCAAAGATGCAGGTTTCTGGTGTCTGGAAAGGGGAATTAGCTGAGAGTGGGCCTCCACTGACCAGGTTTTCTTCAATACCTCTGCAGGATGCTTTCTCACAGTGGAATTTAAGAATATCCTCAAACAACCAAAAGCCCAAGGTGTTGATCTGGGCTTTGGATTTAGATGTAAAGCAGATGGAGCAGATGATGGTCAGCTACTTCAGAAAGGAAACATCAACTGAAAGGACATTGAAAATGTTTGCACTAACAATAAGAAGAGACTTTACTTGACATGTACTTTCAGATCCTCAGTGATAACTGTGTAAATATTTTCAAGATAAAGCTCAAAATGTATTTTGACAATGTAATTATTGTGGGTATGAGGCCTCTTTATGTACATTATTAATGGAGGAGATGTCAAGGATTTGCCTGAGCTATTAATGTACACTCTTGGTGAACTCTACATTTATAGGTATAGCTGTCAGACCAAGTTCTCATGTTCTCTCTATGTTTGTTGATGTGTTGTCTTATATCATTATATTAGCTAGAGATCAATAAGAAGAAAACACTTTCAGTACATTCAGATATATCTCCAGGGATAAATGTGTCTTTATCATAATAGGCTCTACATCATATACACTTTACTGCCTCAGGGAAGCTTGGCCATTTAACATCCACACTTGTGACCAGTAATCAATGGAAACAAGTCATCTGTAAAAGCATATACAAAGGGTATTTGCACGTTGGTGGAATTGAAAGGAAGGCGCAGTGCCAGCTTTTTAAAAGGAATCCTGGAGGCATAGAAATGGTGCTAATGTACTGGAAGAGTATGGAAACATTTTAGAGAATATTCTATCTGTTGAGAACGCCTTTTAATATATCTGCATGCACAGTACAAATGTACCACTGATCTCCCAATGAAAAATGAGTAGTTGTTAGTTTCACCTAGATGAAGGTGCTGTGAAAATACATTCTATTCAAAAATTCACCTTAATGGTTTTTTTTACGTATCTAATATGTGCATGAAATCTAACCCTCGGGATTCTGATGAACACATTAAATTATATAAATAACTTTCTATGCATGTTAATATCATGCTGCTTAAGAATCTACTTAACCATTGTTAAGTTCCTTTTTTTCTTTGATAGGGTAAGCAACATAGTATACAAAAAATACGTAATTTCCAGCCATTCAAAACCAATTGGAAATTAGTTCATCAAGCAATACTTTCCTTCAAATTTTCAGCACCTCTTCAAGAAAGATACAGATTCCACTTTGCAAAACTGTAGGGCAATGCTCCTTTTAGTAGCATAACTGACATGAGATTATCTTAGTATGGATGCAGCTGATACAAAAAAAGAAACAATCATAATCAGGAAAAGCCAGTGGATGACTGTATTCCCTAAAGAAAACAAGATTACGAGTAGTAATGCCATCTTCCTTTACATAAGAGATGTGATTCAAAACTCTGAAAAAGATTTCCAGTACAGTGTAAATGACCATGGCAATTTAGTCAGATTCAGAGTCACATTCATGACATTAAAGTAGTGCTATGTAACTTTATGACCTTAAGAATGTATGTCTGGCCCATTCTGATGCTACATTGACATTTATTATGTAGGCTGACATTCTTGGAGAAATTGTCAGACACCCAAGGAGGGTTTCCAGCCTGTTACCAGACATTACAACTTAGTTTAGCGTTACATACCACATCACATGCCAGAAACAACACACTGGTTGTTTTTAACGTGCACCTTAGCCTATTCATCGAAGAAATGATCAGAGCAAGAGTCTAAAAGAGAGAAAGTATAAGGGACAGAGCAAGAGATAAGAAGAGTCATCATCAGACTGACATTTACTGGCTGGGGAAACCTCAGAGTAGAGGTAGAATGGCAGATTTTCTGAGTGACACTCCCTCATGACCTCAGTTATTTTGACAAAGTTCCATAATACTTCTTTAATTCTGGTTTCAGGCTGCTGAGGTTCATCTTCACATTTTTAGTGCCACAAAGCTGGTTCCCTTCTAGCCACTGTGTCATGTGACATGTTTGGATATGATTTTCAATGTTACTGTATGTTCTGTGAATTGTTGAGACAGATAATCCAAAGAAAGCGTGGACACGCTGAAGCTACTTCGTAGTTAACCCCCTGTATGTTCATCCACCAAAACCACTCAGTCAGTGATGACAGGAGATCTTGGCTTATTGTCAAACACTATGGTTTGTAAAATGCTATGTGTTCCTTAAAAAGTTACGTGACAAGATGGGAGAGGTGTCAGGCTGCTTTCACTGGTTCCTTGAAATGTTAGTGCCCTGCTGTGGTGCCTCTAGTGACACTATCTTGCACAGCAAGTCTAAGTTGCTCCTAATGTATGAAACACTTTAACTTTCTCCAGCTCATTGATTTATAAACAATCCTCCAAAGATAGGCGGTGCCACTTCCAAGTGGGTGTTAATTCAAGCAAAACACATTTGAGCGTGTATATACATTCAGTTTTTTTCACCTAACTTCCAATTAATTTGTGAGCAGTTCTTTCATTTTGCCCCTACTTTTTCAAACGCACAAGCTAATTTTCTCCATAAAGGATGTTGTCCATTTTATTTTCATGTTAACACCCTCGTAGCTTTCAAATTGACAACTAACGAACAACTCATCTGGCAGAGGAACATTTTTAAAAATGTAATCTTTGAGCAGCTCAGAGTTAATTACTTGAAGCAATACTCATGGTAATGAACTTACAGTTATGTATAATTCAGTGTCACTTAGTGTTTTAATAGAGGTTGTCCCAGTAACCTTTGCATATATGTGCGTGTCTCAATGGAGGGCACTTCAGTGCAACTGAACAAGATCTAGTTTATCATTAATTCAACATGACTTTACAATTAGTTTAAAAGCTTGGGGGTAATTCTTAATGTTGCTCCTTTGAGGAGGTTAGAAAACGAAACAGCATATAAATGCAAACTAATCAATATCAAGGAAGGAAATGAATCACTAAAACTCACGATTAAAAGCGGTTGGTTAATATATTAATGAAATGGGCAGCATTTTTCTTTCAATCTAATAATGACCCTGTTAACAGTGGAAATATCTGTTAAAAAGCGTGACATTTTGTCAAAGCTTCTTTATATATCTAATTCAAATCTAGAAATTTCTCTTTTATTCATGTAAACAGCAAATGTGATGAACAAAGGGCCACACATTTCAAAATCAGTATACTGTCAGGTTATTGCTTATGTATCTCACATAGTAGGGAATCATTTGCAGAATATTATGAAAAGAGTTGAAGAATACATAAATGAATTAATTTTATATGAAGAAAATTGCATACATATACTGTAGAATTGTGTGTGTATATATGTGTATATGAGTATATGAATGCTTATGTATACTTGGGGGTGGTGGTAGTAGCAACTGAGTATTTGAGATGTAAAGTGCCTGTTTGCATAACCTTAAAAGAAGTGTGGTCATTACTATCATTATCAATATTAATGATACTAATGATCATTTTAATTATAAATTATAAATACTAATAATATTGTTATTATGGACATCAGGGCTGGCTCTGTTTTAGCCAATTTGTGTATGTATGTATACGGTATATACAACAGTATATATATTCACACATGACGGTCACTACAGTGGACACATCTTCAAATGTCATTTTCTATTATTACAAATAGGGTTTTGACGTCATAGTTGCATGTAGGGCTGTCCCGATACCACTTTTTCACTTCCGATACCGATACCGATACAGAGGGTTGAGTATCGGCCGATACCCGATACCGATACTTACATTTTGTTATGAGCAAAATATTGTGTCAAACCTCACCACAAAACCTTAAGGTGTAACGGATAAAGTCCACAACAGAAGGTGTGAGAAAAATTGAGTCATTGATTTTTAACCAATGAGTTAATTTAATAAATTTAAAGACTTGGTGTAACACACAGCACATTTCTGTTTTAAGAAAAAACAACCTGAGTAAACCCTGTAGAAAATGTACAAGTGCGATCGTGTACAGGGTGCTGAGGTTAAAGGGCTGGATAGAAAATGTTCATCACCTGGTATCGGCTACAGTATCGGCATATTTCAATGCAGGCCGATACTTTCCGATCAGTGTTTTTTTGTTGGTATCGGCACCGATACCCGATACTGGTATCGGATCGGGAAAGCCTTACTTTTTTTAGTTGGTATTTATGATCTACATTTTTTTTCTTCTTTTGTTCTTGTGATATACATTTAATTTGGTCGAAAATCCCAGCTGTAACACGTAAATCATTTTTGTATCATGGTTGAATTTTATGTCTTTGTTTCAGTCACAAGATGTTGCAGATGTTAGAAAAATATCACAAACTCATAAAATCCGAATACACTCATAAAAACAGTCATTAAGTGTAAAAAATAAAACAAAAAAACAACACATTATGTGGTCACATGACTACATTTTGTAATAAAGATTAGCTGATCAGTAACACAGACAACAGGCAAAGAGAGAAAAATAAAACATAATAAAAACAAAAAACAGAGTCAGTGGTCAAGAAATAACATGGGGATTATATTCAGATCAAAAACATCAAAACACTGCTGCAATGAAAATATGAATCAGACACCCTGGGCATTCGATATAATCTGTTCTGCCTTTGACTAATGAGATGAGGCAGAGGCGGGTCGAGGAGTGTGTGTGATGTTTGGACACCAACAGTCTATGTTTGTGCTGTTCATTTAATGAGGCTGTATGCCTGATCCTAATCTTTACCCCCCTACCGCCTGTCCTTAATCTTATCTCATCAGTTCATCTTATAATCTACTTTATGAAAGCTTATCAAACTAATCGTTGAACACAGTGAAAGCGCAGTGGAGGACTGAATTATTATGTGATTGTGACTCAGCAAATGGGGCAAGCAGAGATGCTTGCATCTATCTATCTATCTATCTATCTATCTATCTATCTATCTATCTATCTATCTATCTATCTATCTATCTATCTATCTATCTATCTA
>JAVQJG010129957.1:0-32793 GCA_036024015.1 Craterocephalus amniculus | reverse complement strand
TCGCCCCCTGGTGGTCGGCAGACTGCTGGTTGAAAACGTGTTTGATGATAAGAGATCCAGCAGCGGACCTCGTATTTTGAATGTTAATATCGTTGACGATCAAGCTCATTTAATTGTGGCCACCAAAATCGTGATCACGATCAAAATTCGATTAATTGTGCAGCCCTACCAGGTGGTGTCTAGAAAATCTTCATTTCTGTGCTACAGGCACTGATTAAGTTGTGTTAACCAAGCTAAAAGACCTGAAGATCCCATATTTTACATGGTGTCCTTCATATTTCTGGTTTCACTTCATCGAACGACCGATGAGGAAAAATGAGACGGCAGCAGGTTTGAACGAACGTAATGAGCAAATAATCAAATATCTGTTCTCTGCTAATAAAACAGACGCTTTCTTCCTACGCCTCTGTCTGCTTGCTTCACCGATCCTGACTCTGTCGTCCTAACTGCTCTTTACTGTTTAGGAGAAACTGCAGCAGCTGTGTAAGGGTTTAATCAGAAAGTGGGCGGGCTAATAACAGGGTTTCTGTTCCATTAAGGCTTCTGTATTTCCACAAATGTCTGGCTGTGGAAGCTAATTAAAAACTGGCTGATTTTATTTAGGTTTTTTGGTAAAGGGAGGTGTTGTTTGTTGGTACTGGGAAGAAGAACGAACCACATTACATAATTAAATCGCATTTATTTTGAAGAAAGAGAGTTAGGAGTTGGACCTGGAGGACACAGAACTACATGAAGGCTCGGATAAAATGAGCTGATTCACATCAGGGAATGAAACGCCTCATAATAACTGGTCACATGAAAAATCAGCTCTTTCTGCTTCAAGAGAAGAAACATCAGTGTGTGAAATCTCTGCAGCCTGTAGTGACTGGGACTGGCAGTTTTTCCTTTTCGATGGTCAGCCAATAGGTGTGTTAGTTTTGGATCAAACAGGATCCTTACCAGTAAACTCCAGATGAATTGGGTTTTGCTGCAGAGCTTAAAGAGAAATCAGACTGAACAGAAGAGTGGGTTCACATTGGCTAATGTTCAAGAGTCTAACCAACGCAAACCCCAAAAAACGTTTTTCATCAGGATCGAGATTCTTGTTCACCAAGATTCTGAATCGTTTCAAAATTTCCAAGAATTGTTTTTTTTAAGACTTCAAATTGATTTACTTGACTTCTTTCAAAGCTACAGCTAAGTGACAAAGACATGTTAAACTTTGCAAGGTTAGTGAAATAAAAAAAAAAAAATCTGTTTTATTTCAACTAATGAAACAATTCCTCAGAGATGTTTCGGGTTTATAGAAAAATGGAGTTCATTTGCACCTTTTGTTACTAAAGAGAATGTGAATTAAGATTTTTAATCAAGAACTGATACATAATCGAATTGTCACCCCAAGAATCAGAATCGAATTGAATCTTAGTTGCTGTAAGATTCACATGCCTATAACATAGCTAGCATACGCAACAAAAACAAGATAAAGATGTTGTTGCATGCATGTTGTGTGTTTTTAATTTATTATTAAAGATTTACAAACTAGCTGATTAGTTAAGATGAGCTGAGTCGGCAGATAGCAGTTACAATTGTTATTTCTATCAAAGAAGAGCTATCAAATACCCCGGTCTTATGAAGCACTATTATTACATCATCTGCTAGCAGCTGAAGTCTGAATGAACAAGTCTGCATTCTGACAAATGGCTTGGCTTCATTCAGTGTACATTTGTGAAGAAATGGATCAAAATGCATGAAATCACATCAGAGTGTTGAGTTAGAATAGAATTGTCCCTGAATCTTCACCAACGCCACGTATCTGGATATAAAAAAAAAGAAGTGATATTTTAAGCTCTATAAGCAGCTTTCCCAGCCATCCTTGTGTTTCAACATAAACCTTACTTTTTCTTTTAGTTCTCCTTGGACTGTTTGCTCAAGGAAGAAAATACTCGTCCATCAGACGTTAAAATGCGTGTCTCTGCATCCGTGTCAGGTGTGGTTGTGCCGGCGCTGATGCACTGAAACGCTTGGCTGCAGAGCAAACAGCAGCGACACCTGACGCTGCTGTTTGCTCTGCTTCGCTGCAGGACGCCTGACGCTGGAGCGTTGCTTCTGAGCACCGGAGGCCTTTTGTGCTGCAGACTCAGTGAGGGACTGTTTGTGTTCTCACGCCTCTCGCTGGGCTGCAGCCTGAGAAGGCAGCATCTGGGTGTCTCTCATTAGCTCAGGAATTCATCAGATAATTTGCTCTGAGAGCTCGTTCAGCAGCCGCCAGTCGTCAGCTGCTCAGTCCTCTCCTCCCTCGCCGGACACAATCCGCACGCCAAGCCTGAAGATGTGAAACAGTTTAACTTTTGGAGCATTTTGTGGCTCCACAACAGATAAAAGTTCATCACAGCTGCCTATAGCGATGCTGGTTCTCTTTTCCGCTGTCTGTTGCTGAGTTTGATGCAATCTTCTCCACTGTGAGGGAGCAGAAGAGAAGAATGTGATGAAGGTGGTGCTTTGAAGGAAATGCAGCAGGCAGGGAGACTCTGGCAGCAGAGATCTCACAGCCTCTCATCACAAAGGCATTTCCTCCTCAGCCACTTCCCGTTTAGGCCCAGTTGTCCTTTAAAGCCGCAGCCGGTGCTGAAAGCTACTGCAAAGCCAGCCGTTCGGTCATCAGGAGGCTTTTACTGCTGCAGGAGGAACGTCGCCGTGTCTTTGACCTTGTGGAGGGAGCTGCTTTATAGCCTGAGCTTATTGTTGTCTTTCACTGTAACCTTCTGCTCTGCACTGAAACACAATGTATCCTGTGGAAATAAGCGACAGCCTGAACCGAACACAATGCCTACACAGAAATGTAATGAACTGAAATCTTAGCGCTGGCACAAAAGACAACAAGCTACCTAAATTATTGATGCTACCAAATACACGCTTTGCCATTGAAGGATTTCCATACAGCGTTTTTTACGGGTGCTGTTTGTGTGGAGGACGTCTCCGTTACCTGGGGCCCGTGCTGTGTCGCAGGATTAGTGGCTTATTGAGGCAGCTGCAGGTCTGGATTTAGGGCTCCTTTCTGCTCCTTTTATCAACGTGAATCGGTTCGCTGTGTTGAATGTTGTCAAACATCACTGTCCACAAACTCCCCAGTATCCTTTATGTCGCCCTGGTTGCTCATCAGTTCATCCAGCAGGGGGCAAATTCAAGTTTGTTTCCAAGTTCCAACACCATTTTCAGTCAATTTTTCTTCCTGATAGTGTAGTTCTCAGAGAGAAACGCTGTAAACATTGCAGTTTACAGTTCGCCTTTGTTGTTTAGTTTTTCGGTGGTTGCATGTGAGCTGCATTGTGCCATTTTACATTTCATTTTGACTTTGAAATCAATTTTAAAATCTGAATGTTTAAACGTTTTGTTAGACATTTTTCCTCCTAAGTTAAGTGTGCAGCGTTTCAAACTTAACTAATTACACTAAAACATATCTTTATTGCACATTAATTTTCATTCATCTATAGGTTTTTAAAAAAAATCTAATTAAACTTGTTGGACTATTAAAACCTTTAACAGAGTCTGAATAACAGAAATTAAACGTTTTATACCAAATGGCTCCTTTTAATCACATTTCTCGATAAAAATAACACTCCGTATTAATGAACCCTCACTTTCATTTCTGAAAGTACATCACCATAAGTCATCAGATCTTGTATTGAGCTTGTATTTTCCTGAGGTGACACCAGTATTGATCAGGTTATTGATTCCTGCGTCTGGATTGTTTTTGTTGTCGTCAGGTTTCCTTCCTGCTTTGGCTGCAGCAGCTGTGTCGCTTTCAGCCTTCTAGAATATATGACTGTGATCGGGCCATCTGCTGCCAACACTGCTGCTTATTTTACATGAAGCTGCACAAACCCAGAGTCACAAGACCTGGTTGGGCTTAGAGTTTCTAACCAGCGTCGGTGTAGTCATAGTTGCTTATTTTTGCTTTTATGCTTCAAGATTGTGCTTAAGCAGAGAAGCAAGAATCTGAATTTGTTTCTGTGTGCCCTACATTCAGCTCTGCTAGCCTGTCA
Source organism: Craterocephalus amniculus (assembly GCA_036024015.1). NCBI lineage: Eukaryota > Metazoa > Chordata > Actinopteri > Atheriniformes > Atherinidae > Craterocephalus > Craterocephalus amniculus. The sequence continues at coordinate 28,771 of JAVQJG010129957.1, read as the reverse complement.
CACACTCCAAGTTGCTGATTTGAAACTTCTCAGACTGAATGTTATCCATGGTAAAAATGAACCTGGACCTCACCGTCTGTCCACTTCTCATAACTTTTTATGGAGTTTATGAGATAATTTATGGAGTCAAAGAATAAAAAACATGTAGTCATCTATCTCATGCTATCATCTGAGTCTTTTACACACCGACCTAAGATGCCGACCTTAAGACACCCAAACATAGACTTTTTATTTAGTCCTAAAATCAATCCAGTTCCTTCCTGCAGACATCAGGGCTCTACTGGTTCTTTGTGTTAAAATTTTCTGCAAAAATGGCGTCCTAACCAAAGATTAGGGTTTGGATTCAGTGGTCACTAAATTCTCCATAAGAGTGAATGCTTGTTTATGTCTCTGTGTTTGACCTGTGACAGACTGCTGACCTGTCCAGGGCCTGCTTGGGGAGGGTTCCAGCTCCTCCGTGACCCAGAAGTGGAATAAATGTCATAGAAAATGAACGAATAAATGGATGGAATGATTATGTCAGAGCCACTCTCCAATCAGGAGACTGACTCTCCTAATTTTTTATAAGATTTCCAAAACAGGTTTTGGGGTTTGCTGAAACGAGACCTGGAAGTGACATCTAACCAGTAGGAACATCTCTCAGCGTACACCGGTGGGCCAGTGACTGTGGAACATCATCTTGTGTTTGGGTCAGATTGGTCAAACCTGATGTTTGTCTCTCTGCAGCCACTCCTGGCTGCCTGTTAGTACAAAGCAAATTATTGAGCATCTTGAGGTTGGATGACCCCCCAGGTCTTTTGCCAACCTAATCAGAGATAATAGATAAGAGAAAGCAGAAAATCTAAATAGCTTTCATAAGCAAACCCTGTTAGAACAGAAAAGAAGCTTCTGTCTGTCCTCTCAGATGAAGGTGAACGCCTGCTGTGCCCTGTCAGCTGTTCAAAGGCTCTTTGTGTTCTCCTTGTGAATCTGTAATAAAACCCATTTACCACCAGCCTCGTCCTGGGGGACGTCCACCCTACAGGAAGAGGACTGCTGAATGAGAGGAGTGGCACGGATGACAGCCTCATAGCATACTTCCTCTGTGGGGACCGTGAAGGAAAGGCTCATTGAATTCTTTTTTTCCCTCTCTCTCTACTAAAAACCCAGGACGTTCTCCTACGGCTGTTTGGGTGAGCTGAAGTGTGGAAATCGGTTTACGGTGCCTCAGCAGGGTCAACTGGCTGTTGCTCCTGCTGCCGCCTGACAGTGACCGCCTCACGGCCCAGACAGGAAATGAGAGCAGGAGATGGGAAGTGACAAACATGATTCTCATTTTATATTCATAGCTTTAGTTGACGTTGGGAGAGCCTTATCATCCTGGTAGAGAGGTTAACTCTTCTTCTGGTGCACATAATTTAAAAGGCCGTTGCTGACCTGAGGTATCCATGGTTATGTCTGCAGCCTGCTTACAGTTTTAATGGGTTAACTGGGCCACTGGTGGATCCGTAACAGCTCGGCAGAGGAAAGCAGCAGACAAAAGGTCTGAGCCTGCAGCACTCCTCTGCACCAGAGTTATTGGACAATAAGGCTGCTGTTAAATGTTCCGTATAAATAATTTAAGGTTTATTGCTTCTTTTTCCAACTGTGAAGTCCTTTTTGTTTGTGCCTGAGTCTGAAAGAAAGAGGCGAACTGTTGAGTCATTTCACTGATAATGGAAGTGTGAGGATCGAATACACTGATCATTTGAGCCACTCGTGTGTTAACATCTCTGACCCCTTATGGCCTTGGTCCCAGGGCCTTTAAAGGGCGTTTGGCTCTGGGACACTGGGTTCTCAGGATGGGGCCTCTGTAGGCTGGACTTGTTCAAGCACACCCAATAGATATTTGATCAAAGTGGATTGTGGAGAGGTGGCAGGCTGGTCTTTTGTTGTGTCCTCAGTTTTACCGTAGTGTGGGGGAAAACTATTGGATGAGGCCTTGCTGTGATTGGACTAAAATCCGGGGGGATTAAACATCCTCAGGGTCATGCTGAAATGTAATGATCATAAATAGGTGTCTGAAAGTGCATTAAAATAGATGGAACACTATCTGCCAGCTCTTCTCACTGCATCAACATCAGTTTCTGACTTTTTCCAAGTCGTTGGCCTGTGTTTGATTTTATTTGTGCTAAGGAAACTGAAAGTGTTTTATTAAATCCGTTTTTTGCAAGCAGACTTCATTTTCAAGTCTATTACTACCCTCAGTGTGTTTCCACTGTGGTTTTTAAATCCCGGGAGGATTAGGAATATTTGTGCACAGACACTGAGGAGATGTGTCTCAGAGCTACTTTGTGTTCGAGCTGCACTTCTGCCTGAGAAAGAAAGCACAGGCAAAAAGTAGCCGAGCCAAAATAGAACGCATTACTTTATTTTAGCTGCATTCCCACAAACTCCGGCAATCTGAAAACTTCGGGGGCGTCAGGATGTGACTGCTGGGAACCAATCAGAGAACTATGTTATTCACTGAGACAACTGGAGATACTGAAGAGTTCAGTGCTGCAACCCCTAAAGTACAGAAGTACTGGATATCAGCGCAGGACGCTGTTTAGTCCCTGCTTTTGTTCCGATGCACAAATTTGAACACATTGGTTTGGGGTGTGTGACTTAAATTATATGTCAGCATTTTTAAAAAATTCTAAGTAGATTACATAGTTTTTGGTGTTTTTTCCCCATGAATGTCTGGGTGTTACCTGCATTCTCCACTGACTGAGGAGAACTGTGGTAATTACTGCAGATTGGCTATGAATAGCCTGTTCCATTGTCCTGACAATTGTACATGGTGAATAGTTGTTTGGTCCGCGTCCGATCTTATGAAAGCAAAGAATCTCCAGACAACGGATAGAGCTACTCATTCCTGTGTCATCATGTTTAACTTCAGCATCCGCTTTAGCTTCATTTTCCTAGCTGTCTTTCTTTATTTCTCCTGCTCAGCATCTCCAGTAACACAGCTGCTCTGCTGCATGATTAGCGCTGCAGCAGTGAAAAAGATCTCCCATCAAACATTTTCCTCTTGTGCCAAGTTCGTAGGTTTTTCAAACCGGGATTGTGGTGTAAGACAAATTCAAATAACAAAAATACAAACAGTTTTTTTGTGTAAACCAGTAAAAACAGCACTCAAACACATAAATTCTCCATCCCAGTTTTAAGATGCAGAGGTCATCATTAGACCAGAACAAAACCAGGTCTAATGACAAAACCCTACATTCAGAATAAAGTGACGCTGTAAGAGTCAGGCTGGAGTCTTTATGGTCTGGTAGTCTGGGCCAGGACAGTCTCGGTGCAATTAGGGAGTCTTTATTTGGGCGGTGCAACATTTTTCCAGATTGAGTTTGACCTCATGATTCATGACTTGAATGAATGTTCTGTTCCCCGCCGGAGGTAGGGCTGCATCAAGAATTACACAACGAAAAAGAAAACTGTTGTTAATGCAGGACAACTTAACATGGATCTACATTGCATCCTAACGGTCTTGGGTTGATCGTATTGACCGATCGTATCAGAACTTTACCAAGATCTTCCACCTCTGACTGGGAACCATTTCTCCTGCCCAGACCTGCCTGTTGTCCCACACCTGCTTACCCACAATGCAGTGCGCTGAACCCATTGCAGCCTTTTTTCCCCTGGCTCTACTTCCTGTATTTGGTCCACTTTAATTGGACATAAAACCTGCATTTGTCCATGTCTTTGATCCGAATCAGAGTTTGTGCATTCACAATTCCCCAAACGAAAGTTCCTGAGCAAACAGACTGATTGGAATCAAGAAAGCTGCTGTGAATGCACCGTGAGTAACCCGACACATTTTACAGATTCAGGGTTGCGGTTTTGGCTTCTGATTGTTGTGTTTGATTATGAAATATATAAGGTAGAAAATAAAAGGAAAAAAAGAGCAACAAAAAGCATAAATAAATACAAGGATAACACTTGAAAAGCTATGAATGTGTAAATCCTCTTTTTAAAAAAAGTGGTGAAAATGACTTTTCTCTTGTTGAACTAGTTGTTGCCTCTAACAGTAGGTGATATTAAAGCCAAACATCAGATAAGCCAGATTTTCATGCAGGACAAGCTGCTAGAAAGTCTGAAAATTGCGAAGAGTGGACCTGCATGAATAAAAAGCTTATGGCCGCATGGAGGCTACTTTCTAGTTTTATTCTTCTTTGATGTCAAAGTTCCTAGAAATCTTCATCTACACCCTCTCATCTTGGCATAGCTTAGTGAGGCCAGATTCCTCAAAGAGCCCAATTCCTTCCAGATAATCTGTCTCCAGGCTGCTACATCAAATATAATATGAAGGATGAAAATAGTTTTAATAGTTTTTCTGATCATCTCTATAGTGTTGTGGTGGTGAGAAAGTTTAAGTCAGTTGAGAGCCTGCTGATGAAAGTTGAAGTTGTATTAACAGTTAATTCCACAAGTTATGAAGCGCTAATAGCTGCTGGGCGATTGCACTCTGCACTCTGAGCAGAGAAGCTGGCTGAGGCTCGTTGGGGCCTCTCCAAGCCCCTTTACCAGGAAGCATGTGGAGATTTGCAATACAGTTTTCTTGTTGTGCTTTCTCCGCTTAACATGCCAGAAGAGCCCCACCCAGCATTGTTCTGCAGGGCTGTTAAACAGTATGAGGTGGTCAGGCCCAGCTTTGGATATGTGCTACTGCAGACCACCCAGAGTTTACATCTGACCTCTCCTCACCCTGCACCTCCCCCGCCTCCCTTTGGCTTCAAAGAGATGAGATCCAGACGTCTTGGCCTTGAGTAAAGCATGCTAACATTAGGACTGAGCTAACAGTGACACATAAAGCCTTTTTCCACATTTTTCAGATCAAAGAAATGGATAAATTAAAGGGCAAAACATAAAAAATAGAATGGTTTTTACACAATAAAACTTCCAAAGTGAAAAGCTAAATAAATAGATGTGCTCTGAAAGCGTGGACATGTCGAGCTCCTCTCAGGTCCTCAGCAGGCTGCTCCAGCAGCTCAGAACATAGAGGCTTAAATCTGCAGCAGCACAGACTTTTGGCTTTGCAGAGAAAGCAGAGACTTGTGCAGAGGACCTAAGGGCACGCTTTATTCATCCGATAAAAAATCCCTTCAGAGTGGCAGAAGTCATCTGAAACAGTACAGGCGGTCCAAAAGGCTTTACTTTGATTTTAAATGCATCAGAGGCAGTTTTGTTTATAACCTGCAGTGATTTACAATAAGAGTTGCTGTGTTTCCTGTAGTGCCCCATCTAACCTGGTCAAAACCCGATCAGTGCAACAATGGGACCTCGACTTCGCTGTTTTCGTCCGTGCACTGCAGCCGAGGAACTTTGAAGAGCTTTTCAGGAGGAGCTGTGTGTGAAAACAAACATCGCAGCATCAAATCCTGATTATGTGTGGAGTAATTCCAGCTAGCTAGTAGCTACAGAGTAATAATTTCTCAGTTCTCACAATGTGAAATACACTCTTTTCCACAAGTGCTTTCTCTCTGAAAGCTGTTCCTGAGGTACACAGCAACATCGACAGAGACCAGCCACAACGATAAGGCTACATCCATCCACACGCAGATGGGACCGATTCCGTTTTTATTAATGTTTTCTGAGAACGGAATTGTTTTAGGAAATATGTGAAAACCTCTGAAAACCCTGTTGTATGTTAACCATGATGTTTTAGTAGAAATACACCAAAAACAGAGAATAAGACATGAAGAATGGTGACATAAACAGATACGAAGAAGATCATGGCTGAGAAACGTTTGTATTGATTTTGTATTTCTGCAGCATGAACACGCTGTAATCCTTGTGTTTGTGTATGCAGGTGGAGCATCGGTTCAGGACAGATGTTTATGGCCTGTTAACATGGAAAAGAAATGATGATACTTTCAGATTGATCCGCTGCAGGACCTGGTGTTCAGGCTTCCAAAATGCCTGTTCCATGGAGACGAAATGTAATAAAAACTTTATCATGTATGCCTAAACTCTTTGTGACACTGACTAAAGTTGTTTCCATACACCTATAAAAAGGAAATAGATGCATTTTCAGACATTTTATTTATGAAAAATGACTTAAACCATAACTGCAGCAGCCTTAGTTTTTGTTTAAATCAGCACCTTCTGACTGGAAGATGTTTCATGCTAACAGAGGAGCTTGGACAGACCTGTTCCTACTGAGGATCACTTTCATTTGTAAATGACACAAAACAACATCAGTCTGCAGAGAATACGAGAATGTGTCAGTCTGCCGGCACATTTTATGTTTTATGTCATGAATAACTTTTAAATGAGTAGAACTAGTCCTGCTAGGGAACTCCGTAGTGTCCAGGATGTTGATGCAGAAGCATCTGCGTTCACTTCCCAGCATTTCTTCCAGAGCCCAAAGACTTGCATAACTGACTGTAGGTCTGGCATTGTTCGGAAAGACTGGTGCCTCTCACCCCGTCACATCTGGGATAAACTTCATCCCACAAAGCAACATTAAATAAACCAAACCACGTACAGAGGGAGAAAAAACAAAACAACATGAAACTTTAATAAGAGCAATGAAGGTCAAACATTGAAGCTCTTTGCTTTTCCCTGCCAGCTTGGAAGGAAATACAGATTAATCACAAATGACTGATATTAGACAACGCAGTTGTTTTTCTAATAACGCTCCAGCACTTTGCTCACAACTTTATGAAGAGTCGTATACAATAAAGAAGCTGATGCCGCAGGTTTCATATGCCAGAAGAATAATTCAGCTCCACTTAATGGGCCGTTTACGGTTGTAAAAGCATACGGGAACATTTTTGCTGAAGTGCTAAATGTCAACAAGAGACAATGGGAAGTTGGGAGATGGCGAGTTCTTGTTTTGCAGTGAAGTAGAAACAAAGCTGAGCAGCCGTTTGTCTGTCTGAGGCAGCAGGAACTACACCACTAACAGCAATGTGACTGCACTATCACATTGTTCTCATTTCGTACTGAGGAACAAAGTGATTCATCAAGTATAAAAGGGAAGAAATACACCCACGTATCCTTAATTTAAAATTTAAGGTAGCATACAGTAGCAGGGTTAAATCATCAGTGTATTGGCATAGTGTGGCATCATATGGTATGATATGGCATGCTTCCTAAATGTTAATGATCTGGATCAGCAGCTGAGGAGTCCCGGAGAGGTGGGATATAAAAAGAAGTGGTGCCGTGGGGATGCTGCTGGCGGAGTTTGATGCTGCATAAGTGTATCTGTAGTAAACTATCTGCAGCCTCCTTCTCTGTGCAGCTTGTCGCCTTCAGCACTGACATTGCTATGAATTATGGATTGAAGTGATAACCCCGGTATCTCTCAAGCTGCTGTGTTCCACTGACCCACATCTGCTGATTACATTTTCTAACCCTTTTATTGTTTGTGAGCTTTTTGTTTACATCAACTGTCTGAAGCACAGTTGAAAAATCATGCATATGAAATATGAGAATTATTGTCGTCTTACTGAAGATGGATGGACATTTTAAATATGGAGCAGCCAAAGTCCAAACTGTACAAAGTCCTGAGCATAAGCTGGACAACATGGAGGACAACAAAGATGCTTTCCTTAGATGTGAAACCTGCTCATGGCCAAGCCACGTTGCCAGGGTATCGGCTAGACCCTCATCTGGTTACCACAGCAACCCATGCGGAGACACTTATGTTTGAAATACAGACCCAATCTGATCACTTACAAATAAGACAATCTGTCTCCAAGATCAGATTTGAGGATGTGTTCTGCCAGCCTGCAGCCTATAAACCCTTTCCATTTGTCTTTTTCTGCATCCGGTGACCTCATACCATCAAAAATATGAAAAATGCTCCCCCTAAGCAATAATTAGACCTATCAAGTACATTGTTTAGCCCTTCATGCAACATCTTCTTTTTATTCAAACTTAACTTTAGTATGTATAAGTTTAAGATACTTTACTAAAGAATAAAAAGGACTAACAGCTTCTTTTCCATTGTATTTATTTGATTGTGCTGGCTGCACGATCTATCACAAATCACTCCCATGTTTCTTTTCATGCTACTCCTACATCAACTCTATACGGTAGAGCTTGTTTTATTTCTTACTTTCTAATTCCTTTATGTATTTCATTACTTATTCAATACTCGTACTAAAGTAGCAACATCTGCCAGCAACAGAATTTCCTTGTGTGCATTCATACTTGGCAAATAAAGCTGATTCTGTTTGATGTATGGGTCCTATCCCATCAGTCCCTGTGAACATAACGAAGTGAAGAGTGGAGGCAGGCGGATGCTGGATGGTGAAGAGGTGTGTGGTGTCAAAGGGCAACAAGGACAAGGCAGGCAGGGAAAAAAGAATTTTGCTGCTTTAAAAGTGCAAATTTTTGTGGTTCCCTTAAAGCAAACTGAGTGTAGGTAGACCAGAGTTTTCTTATTCGGTTGAGCATTCAGGCCTTGCTAAACAAACTGGAGGAATTTAAATTCTGTCTTTTCTCAACATTGTTTTATTAACAATTCAAAATGGATTTTTAATTTTAGTGCATTGACTCTAAATTGTCCATGTCTGCATCACAATCCATGTACATAATAACCCTACTGTTAGATAATTAGTTTATTTTACTACACTGGGATGATTTTTCAAGTTGTAATCTGTGATTGCAATATTTATGAAATTGCCAACTTATAGCACTTTGAACTGTCTTGGAAGTATGATACATAGAAGTTGTCATGCCTAATCAGAACGGAATTTGATATCTATAGGTAACACGTGACTGGAAAGGTGGACTGTTTTACTTTTCATGTACACATTTAAGAGCAGATTTAAGGTCTCCGTTTTGAAATACTACAGGATGGAAAATAAATCTTACAGTTTAAATTGGTCTGGTATTTTTTAAGGACCCATAAATCAAGTCCTTTGTAGGGCTTTTAAAGCTCTGCAGACACCTTGTTATAGCACCAAAACCGGGTTGAATCCAGTGATAAAAGTAGACCTTGCACAATTTGTTGGAGAAATACTTCACAAGAGTCAGTGGGCAGCTCTTTCGGTCCAAAAAAAAGGATATAGTTTCCAATCTCATCACAGAAATGTCCATCCCCTACTACCCTTCACACAGAAAAAGGAGAGGTTGAAAAGTAGGTTGAAAATAAATCAATATTCCTCTCAGCATCTTGGAAAAAATAAAGGTAAACGCATTTAACCTGTTTTTTTCAGATTCATGTCTTTGACAGAAAGCAGTTTGATCGGGCCTGAAAGCTGCAGAGAAGGCAGGAATGTCACACCGTTTCCTGAGATGGACTTCTAACTGCTTGGCTTTGTCTTTTTTGGGGGCATTTGTTAAGCCACTGATGGTAAAAAGCATCATCAGCTTGAAACTTTTACAGTTTTAGAGTGCAATGCTTAAGTTTTATTAGTTTAGTAATATTAATAATTATTATAATACATTTTATTTGTAGGCGTTTTTCTGGGCCCTCAAGGTCACCTTACAAATAAGATTAAGATACAAAGAAATATACTTAAAAACATGAACATGTAAAACAGCAATACAAAGTGATACAGTGGTCGTCAACCTAACACTAAAGGGAATAGGCTGTTTTAAAAAGATGTGTCTTAAGACCAGATTTGAAGGTGGTGCTTGAAACGGATTGTTTCATGTTACGTGGGAGTGCTTTCCAATGACGGGGGTGTGAGTGGCTGAAGGCTCTCGACCCCATGGCGGTTAAGCAAAATGATGGGATGATAAGTTTGATGGAGAAGGTAGGTCTGAGAATACGGCTGGGTATGTGGATGTGGAGGAGTTCAGTTCAGGGATGAGGCTGTTAACGACCTTGAAGGTGAAGAGCAAAATTTTATTGATAAAGAATTTAGTTGGAAGCCAGTGTACAGTAGTTGCTGCAGAACAGGTGTAATATGACAAAAGGAGCGGTTTCTGAAAACAGTACGGGAAGCAGAGTTTTGATCCAGCTGCAGGCTATGGAGGGGTTTATTCAGGTAAACCAAAAGAAGAGAGTTGCAATAATCAAGACAAGAAGTAAACAGGGAGTGGACCACAATAGCCGAACTGTTGGGTGTGAGAGATGGACGTAACGGGAGATGTGATGTAGGTGAAAATAAGCTCAGCAGGTGACATTGCTTATAAGGGACTGGATAGATAGAGTGCTTTCGAGTTCTGTCAACATTCAGAGTCTTAACCTGTTTGGAGGGGGAATTAGATGAGTTGTCAATAGAGCTAGAGATGTTGCTTAGATTTGGTACCCATGAGAAGGACCTCAGTTTACAGCAAAACACATATTAGACGACTAAGTCATCAAACAGTGATGTTTCTCTTCATGTCAGAGCAACTGAGTTTACTCATGTTTTAATTATTGTAGAACTTGTTGATCAGTCAAGGGAAAATTTGTCTGAATAAATAAACTGACATCCAAAACTCTGAATCCACACACTTTGATTTATTATTCTGTTTATTTTGACTTTCTAGCGCTCCTGTTAGTCTGATTCTGTACACAAACATGGAAACTTCTGAAATCGCATTAAAATGATATCAAAGACTTTAATCACACTCATATGTAGAGTTTTATGTATTACAAAGTTTGTTGGATCTGTATAGTACATTAAAGAAGCAAAAAGTCCCAAAAATTTGGTTTTAAAGTTTGGAAAAGCTCCAAGGGAATCTTTCATGAAGTCGGTGTTGAGTTTTAAACTGAAAACTAACTGTGAATAACAGCAACTATCAGTTTCAGTAAACGAATATTTTCTGTGTTTTTCAGAGCTCATGGACAGCTGTTGACATCCAACTTCTCCTCAAAATAAAAAGTCCTTCGGCGTAGCCTGAACTCACTGAGTGGTGGACAGTGACAGGCCCCAACATGGCCGCCCATAGGATCAGAACCACCACCAACAACAATGCTTCTCTGCCTCGCTGCAAGTCTGAGGGGACGCTCATCGATCTCAGCGAAGGAGTCTCTGAAGCCAGTCTCAATGATGTCAAAGGTCAGCAGCTCAGCAGTACTGACACAGTTTAAAGATTTACTTCCTCAGTGACTCGTCAGAGCTGCAGACCGGGAAGAGAGGCCTTTGACACTTTGCTTTGGGCTTGAAGAGGGCTTCTCTGGTTACAGTAAGAAAACCGAGTCATAGCTTTTCAACCTAGTCCAGTAGGTAGCAGGTTTTAGAAGTTCACCTGCTCTACACACCTGATTTAAATTAAATGGATCCAACAGCTTATCAACTTTTGCTCAGTGGCTCGTTCATTTTCAATCTGGCCTGTTGAAATAGGGAAACATCTCAAACTTGCAGCACTGTGGCACTCTATGACCGAACTTGCCTGACCTATTCTGTTTTTTCTTATTTCAGATACAGATTTAAAGAGACTCTATGCAACTTTGTTATAGTCATAAAGCTGCTTGGAAGTAATTATTTTGCTTGACTGACCCGTTCTGATGAAAAATTGACATTTTCTCTTCTATCTTCTATCCTTATACCCAAAACCATGCTCACAGTTTTGCCGATTGACGCCCGCGCTTGTCTGGAAGTCTCACGATACGCAAGACTATTGCTATTCGGCAGGTCAAGCAAGCCAGTTATCAAGGGGGTATGGTAGCTAGCATTTGGTGCCTCTAAATTCACCGTAGGAGTGAGTATGTTTCTGTGCTGGCCCTGCAATGGACTGATAGCCTGTCCAGAATACCCAGCCTCTCGCATAGTAGCTGCTGGAATACATTCCAGATCCCATATCTATGCACCAGAAGTGGGTGTAGACAATAGATGGATAGAAGTAAATTAGTGGGAATATCAAGGATACAATGGCTATGTTTACATGGGACTATTAATTCCTCTTTAATTTGGAATTAAAGATAATTCCTCTTTAAACAGATGAAAAAAGAGCATGTGAACACTTAATTCCTGATGCAAATGTTAATTCCGAATTTAGCTTAATTCTGAATAAAGAGGCTTGTATATTCCATTTTTAATTCCAAATTAGATAATTCCCCTCTCATCCTCTATCATGTAAACTTTAATTCGGCTTTAAGTTCATTCCGGTCGTTCTGAGCATGCTTGTCATAACTGGAATCTGAATCAAGCGAAAATGGTTCTTATTACGATGTTTTATCATGTTGTTGTTGAAAAGAAATGAAGTAGTTCTTAAATTATGGTAGATGTACGTAGTTACGGTGTGTCAGTTCCGCCATCCAACCAATCGGGATCCTTCCCAACTCCTGGCTTTAAAGCGCAATTAAGAAAAAGTATTTTCCATGTAAACCTTAATTCGCAATTAATATTTCAATGCAAACCCAAAGGAGAAGATTTTGATTCCAAATTAATGAATTCGGAATGATTAATTCAGAATTAAAAACATAATTTAACCGTAGCCAATGTGATAAATGATGATTGGATCTCGAGATACTGTGAAAGGCTTAATTCATATAACTGTTTTATCCCATCTAAGATATCATGTTTTGAACTTCTACTCATACAAATAAAGATCATGCATGTCTGACACATTTTTTTTTTTCCAGTGCCTTCTCCAAGTGCCTTACGACTGGACACCACAGCCTCCTTCGGTGCTGCCAGGGAAGTCATTGCCATTAAGGACTACTGCCCTTCCAGCTTCACCACCCTCAAGTTCTCCAAGGGCGACCGCCTCTATGTTCTGGACTCTTCGGGAGGAGAGTGGTGGTACGCCCACAACAACACTGAGATGGGTTACATCCCTGCAGCGTACGTGCAGCCCATCAACTACAGAGACTCGTCCTTCAGCGACAGCGGAATGATCGACACCGTGGGAGAATGTAACGAGGAGGCGGCCAAAGAAATGGACCTGTTGGGAGAGTGGGCAGGAGTGATTCTGAAACCAACCACCTTCCAAAATGGAAATCCTTTTACAACAAACCATACCTCTACAAACCCTTTTCTAAATGGAGGTCCTCAGAGTTCGCTTGATCAGAACAGTAATGAGAAATCGGTCGATCTCCTCCTGTTTGATACGCTCTCTCCGTCTGTGCCCAACTCCACCAGCAGCACTGCAGATAATGGTTTCGGCAGTGGTGCTCTTAACTTGAACCTTCTCAGTCCCACTGTGGGGGCGGGTCAAACGTTCCGCAGGGACAACCCATTTTTTAGAAGCAAACGTTCCTACAGTCTGTCTGAGCTGTCCATCCTGCAGGCCCAGACCGACGCCCCTCAGACCTCCACCGGGTTTTTTGGGGGCCTCAAAGCACCGGCGCCAGAGCAGTTCCAGAGCAGGGAGGATTTCCGCACAGCATGGCTCAACCACCGCAAGTTGGCCAGGTCCTGCCATGATCTGGATTCATTGGGCCAAAACCCTGGCTGGGGCCAAACGCAGCCAGTGGAGACCAACATCGTCTGTCGGTTGGACAGCTCAGGAGGTGCCGTCCAGCTTCCGGACACACACATTAGCATCCACATACCCGAGGGTCACGTGGTTCCAGGGGACACCCAACAAATCTCAATTAAAGCTCTGCTTGACCCGCCGCTAGAGCTCAACAGTGACCGCTGCACCACCGTCAGCCCTGTGGTGGAGATCAAACTCAGCAACATGGAGACCAAATCCACCATCACGCTGGAGATGAAGGTGTCGGTCGTAGTAAAAATGGAGAGCAGGCAAACGACTCAAGTCTTGTGTGTGAGGAGTGATTGTAAGGAAGGACCTTATACTCCCATTCCTCAGGCGTACATGTACGGGGACACAGTTCAGGTGTGTCTGGACAACCTTGAACCATGCATGTACGTGTGTGTGGTGGCCCAGGCCCAGTCCGTCCTTCCAGACTCCACAGTTTGGGAGCACGTGGTCAAAAAGATCACGTTAGGAGTGTATGGTCCCAAGCATATTCACCCGTCCTTCAAGACAGTCGTGGCTATGTTTGGCCATGACTGTGCCCCAAAGACATTGCTGGTAAGTGAGGTTGGAAAGCAGGCGCAGTCTGCACCACCAGTTGCGCTTCAGCTCTGGGGGAAGCACCAGTTTGTGTTGTCCAGACCGCAGGACCTTCGTGTTGGCGTTTACTCCAACATGGCGAACTACGAGGTAAAGGCAAGCGAACAAGCCAGAGTAGTTCGGGGCTTCCAGGTTAAACTCGGCAAAGTGAGCCGCCTGGTCTACGTCATTTCATCACGCAACGCTGAAGACGTTTCTGATTTCACCTTAAGAATCCAGGTCAAGGATGACCAAGACTGTATACTGGCTCAGTTCTGCGTCCAGACACCAACACCGCCACCCAAAGCTGGGCCGAAGACATCAGGGCAACGGCGCTTCCTGAAGAAGAAGGAAGTGGGAAAAATCGTCTTATCTCCTCTTGCTGTTGCAACAAAGTACCCCGTTTTCCAGGACAGGAGAATAAACAACCTGAAGTTTGGGAAATTAATCAAAACAGTCATCCGTCAAACAAAAAACCAGTACCTGCTTGAGTACAAGAAAGGAGACTTTGTGGCTTTATTGAGCGAGGAGAAAATCAAGCTGAAAGGCCAGCTGTGGACAAAAGAATGGTATATTGGATACTATCAGGGTAAAATGGGGCTTGTTCATGCTAAAAATGTGCTAGTGGTTGGCAAAGTTAAGCCCATCTACTTCAGCGGGCCCGACCTTACCACGTCATTGTTATTGGAGCAGATACTAAAACCCTGCAAGTTCCTCACATACATCTATGCCTCTGTAAGAACGATACTGATGGAGAACATGGGCAACTGGCGGGCGTTCGCGGACGCCCTCGGATACGTCAACCTGCCCTTGACACATTTCTGCCGAACTGAGCTGGACGGCGAGCCAGAGAAGGTGGCATCAGTCCTGGAGAAGCTGAAGGAGGACTGCAACAATGCAGACAGCAAAGACAGGAAGTCCTTCCAGAAAGAGCTCCTGACAGTAAGTTACAGCCTTGGCATCCACTTCTGTTGCACTGACTTAGCGTTTCCTCCCTGAGGCAGTGATTTGAAAAAAATGCAAATTGCTCTGTCCTGTTTTGAGTCTCAGTTGGATGTGTTTTATCCACCATGTGTCCAATTAAACGACCATATGTTTTAGTGTGTATCCCTCTGATAGATTTCTTTCTCAGAGCACGGTCATTCCTTTCCCTGTGATGTCTACCTACAGCTGCTTTGGTTTTCAGGCTCCGGTCCAGTCTGTTAAATCAGCTGGGAGTGCAGTCGATAACTGCTGTGTAGGCATCGAGGTCTAATAGGGAACTGAGAAGCTGTGGAGAACAGGAGTACACTTTGTCCCCATAACTGTGTTGCTTGAGTTGCAGCGTATGCACTGTGAATACAGTATGCTGATCTGATAAATCAATTGATCATTATGGACAAATAAATCAAGCCATAGGGAAGCAAAAGCAAGCAGTGAAACAGCTTAAAGAAGCAGACCCTTACCTTAATTCAAGGTAATTTTAAAAGCAGTTCAGTTGTAGTAAATCAGTGTTATGATCTGATGACCAGTTGGTTGCTAATGAGGATGTTGCTATTTTACCAGCAATTATTCTGCTGCAATTGTAAGACTGTTCTTTAGTCAAGTGGGATATTTACCTTCTCAAGTAAACTTATGCCAGTACGGATCTGTGCAATGGTTAAGCTGGACCTTTTTGTGATATTTTGAAGTGCTCTTGGGCAGCAGTTGAAGTTTCACCCTCATTTTCAGTCCAGTTCTTGTACCTGACCATTGTCAGAGAAATGTGTTGGTTTGTTAAGCATCTTATCACTGAGCTATCAAACAGTCAAGCATAAAAAGGCTCCCAACTCAAGGGATGAACCATAATCAATAACTTGGGACAATTCTATTTTAGAGATATATCATTTGTTTCTGTTTCTTTTGCTGCATTTATTAAAAACAACAAAGATAACACTTTGACAGAAAACGGTAGTCTTCCAGCAACAGCAACATTTGAGAAAAATCGACAACAGGAGGGCGAAAGAACTACAGTAGATCAACAGTACCTGAAAGTGTTGTCATCAGGAAAAAGGCAAAAATCCTGTAAAAACCGAAACAAGGACCTGAGAGATGCATCTGAACCTGAATTCATTCATCTGCTGTTATTTGGGTCTTCATTAGAAATGGTCTCCATGAAAGACTGTGGCATGACACATAATACAAGAACTTGACTGAACATCAGTGGCAACAGGTCTCCCCAGAGCCCGGAGCTCAATATATTTGAAGCACAGTGGGACCTCCTGACCAAGAACAGAATAAAAAGGTAGAAACATCCAAATAAGAGTTTTAAGTCCTTTAAGCATCCTGGAGAACTACTCCTGAAGACTACTAAAGAAGAAAGATTGTCTAAAGTTCCTGATGTACTAGATATTCACCTTTTGGTCCATTATACCTATACAAACTAACTTTTCTTTACAGAATACCGTTTTTCCATTTTTGTTTGCACATGTTTCAGCAAATTGCTTCACCTTTCCCACTGTCCCTCCAATATATAAGGAAATAATGGACAGAACACACAGCACAGCACTTTATATTCAAGCTTTTACTCACAGACTGCTGAGCTGTTTTTGTCATATACATGCAAACCAGCCCTCTAGCATTTGGTTGTCCATCTTCTGTCATGGAAATGTGAATTTTCAGCACTGCCTCAGGCAGGTAGCAAGACCCACCTCCCTGTAAAAGCTCCTATCAGATGCAGTCTTCACACTGACAGCTCAGTGTGATTTAAAATGTCGTATGTTTATTGTGTTTACTTTATGTGTCTGTGTCTGGTTTCACACTGCAGCTTTTTTAGAGTGTTCATCCTCTTTTGTCTTTAAACGTTTCTACGCGTCCTTTCTGTGTCAGCGTATAATCCTCCTGAGAGCCTCTGTCGGAGGTCACAGACGTATACAGCTGAAGTTACACAGAACAGAAACGCTGTAATTTACACAAGGTTGTAAACAATAGTTAGAACCATTTATAGAGCGAGAAACTGCAGCTTGGAAGTGGACATAATAAAAGGTGGTGAATAAAAATATGCCTCATTGGAAAGTTTGACTTTAGCCCAATTTTTATGTTATTTCTGTCTGCATTACTCCAGGGGACTGTGGAGACAAACACCACGTTCAGAAATCCAGCTATTTTGTTTAACCAACACAAATATCCTTCTTCTATTATGTTGAAATGTGAGGTGTTTGTTTTTTTCCAAATGTGTGTGAGACATGAGTGTGTGGGCCTCTGTATAAAGAGGACGACTATAAAGACTGTCAAATGGAAATCGGGCCTCTCTTCTGAAAAACACCAGGTTTGTATATCAGTGAGGACAGTCTAACAATTTGCCTGTGTGTCTTTTGACGCAGACGGAAGTCTATTTGTGGAAGAATGAGAGCCAAATCAAAAGCAATGTGGCCGCTCCAAAGAGCCGCCTTTGTGTTGAAACTGTCTGAAGCCATTCTGGTCTGCTTTGATTTTGCTATGGGAGGATAGGAACATCACAGCCTTGTGTGTGTGCACATGCACATATTATATGCAATGAGCAGATTTTTACTGCCGCTATCTGCTCTGTTTGAGTAAAGCACCAACCTTTTCATGCCATGCACTTAGCTTAAACGTGATCCTCAATATTTGATAAAGATATTAAACAATTATGTGGAAAAAAGATTCTTTAATTAATAAAGTAATTATGTGCTGCAGCACTAACTCTGACGGGAGCTGCTCAGAGGATGAAGCCTTTTGATTTTAATGAAGCTACGAACTTTATAGTTCCAAAACTGTTAAGACCCTAATAGCAAAGCTGTCAGTCTGCTTCTTTTATCACATTTCGGAGCATCGTGGGGTGGAGAAAGGGATGAAAGTGCTTCATCTTATTATTAATAATGGGAAATAAGTTTAATTCTATGCGATTATTAGTTGTGCTTCCATAAGATCTGTATATGTGGCATTTTTAGTTTGAGAAACATCAGCACATACGTTGCCGCCTGCAGTGGTTGAGTGGTGGAGTTGGTTTGTCAGCAGCAGGCAGGTTCAGGCTTGAAGAGTCAGTGGAAACCTCAGGAATCAGAGCTGGGATTCTTCGTCACCGTGTGGCGTGTGCGAACAGCTACCGGCCTGGTTCCTGCCTCTGCCGTCATGAGGATGTAGCAAAAGCTGAGCAGAAGCAACAGAATACATCCTTTGTGTTTTCATGTGTGATTGAGCTTTATAAATAGACATTTTAATCCTTTTTTTCACAAGTTGACTCCGTTTCAGAGTAATCACACCAAGATTGATCAATAAAGTGTAAATTTGGTGCATTATACAGGCTAACAAATGAAGCGGCTTCTCACTTTTCATCAGGCTGAGATGGAGACACATTAAAATCTATATTTGCACCATAGAAGCCTTTTACGGTAATTATTTGGAGACCAATTGTCTCGTACGAGGCTCCGACAGAAGCATCACAACAGCTGGGCTGAATGTTAAACATGCACAGGATCCATATTGCAGAGATGTTACGTCTCTGCACAGGGCTGCTTTCCAGTCGGAGGAAGTTCTGCCTGTGTGCGTATTCTGCAGGTGCAGCATCTGACTAATGCACATGATCATACCACGTCATTTAATGCACGTGTCCTGACATGATGCAGCTCTGGTAAACAGTGAAAATCCATGAGTCAATTCTTCATAAAGGTCATTGTAGGGTAATTATACTATTCCTGCTAAATATCACGCTTTCAGCTGCTGCGCAGAGACTACTGTTGGTGAGCAGGGAGGAAATGTCTGAAGTTGCGTTTTGAGTGAGTGTTGGTTTTCCAGAGCAGAAATGTCACAGTTGTTGAGTTCCCGGTTAAATTGTGATTGAATTGTGGTTTAATTGTGGTGTCAAACGCCGTGATTAGATAATTGTGAAGATCCTTCGTTACATCACTTTCTCTGAAGGATTATGTCCAAACCAAACAGTCGGATTGGTTTTGGTTGGAGTTGCACGACTTTTGTGTGTTACAGCTCGTCTTCGTACTATCAAAGTTGCAGAAGAGGCGTGCCGCACGGAGGAAGTTATTCCCTTCAGAGGTGTTCAGAGTCGGTCCTAGAGTGTCACTT
This sequence comes from Craterocephalus amniculus, assembly GCA_036024015.1. Lineage (NCBI taxonomy): Eukaryota > Metazoa > Chordata > Actinopteri > Atheriniformes > Atherinidae > Craterocephalus > Craterocephalus amniculus. The sequence goes on along the minus strand of JAVQJG010129957.1, from coordinate 9,820 downwards.
TGGATGTTTCCTGCTGCAGTACATCTGGATCAGATTCATGGGTCAACATGTTCGGGCAGAATTTAACAAGCTGCTGAGGAGAGACATCTTATTTGAAAATAAGGTGTGTTGGATCAGGGAGACATCCACAGCCTGCAGGATTGTGGCCCTCTAGGACCGGTGCTGGACACCCCTGATCCAAACCAGCGGATTAAGTCAACTGTGTGGAATCTTTGTGGTCATATGGTTTTGTGGTTAGAGAAAAAAGTGTCCAAGGTGTGAATGTGGTGGACGGCTTATTAGCTTGCAAAGCAGGCGATTAAAATGTAATTACATTAAAGGCAAATAATCATATCATTGTGATTATTTCTCTTACTATATTCATAGCAGGAAAATCTATCCAGAGAGGTTTTTCACTCTGATCTCCAAACAAGTCCGAACAGGATCGACCTGAATCTGTCGTGTTTGCAGAATCCCTTCTGGAAGATTCCAGGTAGGAACACCTGCAGGGAAAGATGTGGAGCTGCAGAGGAGCTGCTTTGTGAGGAGCTTTTGTTGTTGTTGTCGGCGGATGATGGCGAGCGTCCAGGTTGTGTCTCTTGGATCTCAGGCCCACAGATGTTTCCTGCCTTATTGTTCAGAAACTAAACAGACGCTCCAACCGTGGACCTGCAGGCGCCTACATTCCCATAATCCTCCTTGAACCAGACCCGCAGCACACAGAGGACCAATCGCAGACTGTGAACCGCTACATTCTCTGTTGCAGGTCAACCTTTTTACATAACAGTTAATGATGTGTGTGTAATGTCAGAGGTCAGACGGACACAGCCGCTGTAATTACAGTGATTAATGATTTATTCGGAAAATCAGGAGGAATTAATACTCCTGATTTTAGTCTTTTCTTTTGTTTTTTTAGCTGCAGTACAGCACGCTCTGCTTTCTCTTTACTTTTCCACTCATCTTAAAAAAAAAAAAAACAAATTAGTTTTTTTCCCCCCTAGTGAGGATTTGCTAAACTGTGTAACACAGTTTAATATTCCTACAGAACTCCGGCTCATTGATCTCTAAATTGGACTGTCATTGGGAGCAAATTACAGAAATCCTTTCTGGATTTCCTTGATGCAGTTTTACAAATTTTCTACCCATAAAATTAAGAAGTAAATAGCTTTCAGCTGATAAACAGCAAAGTCAGAAAGCTACTTTAATTCACTGGTGATGCGAGTGTGTTGGCAAAGAGGGGATGCGTGGAACCGTGTTTGTTTATATGAGAGGACATGAAATGAAAGGAAAATTTTGGCTAGGCAGATGAATGAACTGTCTACAGCGGTGAAATGTCTCCCTGAGGACTGTTAGAAAAAAACCCACATGCAGAGATTTCAGTGAGTGCTTTAAAAAAAGGAAATGTGGGAAAGTTTAGGATTTCTGGCAGGTTTTTCTCTTTTTTTCCTTCTTTTTTAAATGATGCAATTTCACCACAGGTTTGTGTTTGACCTGACAGCCTTATTAGCAGCAACATCTGTGCAAGTCTTAACATGTCATCTCCATTTTGCACTTCTTCTGAAGCTCCTGCAGGTTTCCTTTTTACAGAAATTAATAATGCAAAACAAAAATGGAAACCTGCCTGCAGACTGCTCATTAAAGCCATCGGCATCGGTCACATGGTCACCAAGCTTGGAAAGTTTCAGAAAAACACTTAGGAAGTGGTCAAGACAGACTTGTTATGCTGACAGATTAGTGACAGGGCCATCTTCTTAGCTTCTGCTGAAACGGAATTTTTTTTTTTTCCAAAATGATGACATTTATTAAGGGAAATGTAAATGGCATAAAGAGTAATGAGGCACTGATGTTTCAGGTCAGTTCATCCACAGTTTAACAGTCCTCTACACCAAGAATATTAAACTTTATTCAGGAAAACTTTCAGAAATGAAAAGGGAAATTAATTTTGCTCCGGGTTATGAAGAAAGATAATGACCTCAAACATAATACAGCGCCTGTCCCCAGTCATCATCTGGATTTAAGTTAAGAGCCTCCCATCGGATAATACTGCATGGACGTTGTTTCAACTAGAACAAGTTATTTAACTTTAACTGATGCAGTAAGCAGCTTCTCATCCTTAAACAATCCTTGTGAGGTCACAAAAAAGATGTTAACCTCTTTCAGAGGGGTCAAAGTGCTGCATCAAGCAAAGAAAACATTTAAGAAGATGCAAAACTACTAAAATTAAACCTGAATGATCCTGATTGGCAGTCACTAAGCAGCAGAGCTCAGGGTTAAGTTTAATAAGTCTAATAAGTTTAATAGTGAAAGTATGAACATTTCCACATGAACAGCTGTGTAGGCAGAAGAAAACCACTGTAACCAGTGAGGCTTACTGCGAAGGGAGGCTTTAATTTGCTAGGAAGTGTAAAGATTGGAGTCTGGAGCGATGGGAGAAGGCCATGAGGTCTGATGGGCCCAGTTAGACCCTGTGCCAGAGTGATGGAGCATCAGAGTTAGAAGAAAAGACGATGAAGTGATGCAGCCCTCATGCCTTGTGTCTACTGTAGGAGCCTGTGGGGCAGGTCTTAGACCAAGCTGCTGCAGCTGGTCAGGTTCAGCAGCTTTGTGTCTGAAGGAGGTCAGCTGACCTGTTGAATATAGAATGAGCAGGTTATTCCATCTTCCCTGAGGGGACACCCATATTCCAAGATGACAACATCATTAATGGTCAGAGTGACTCGTTATGTAATCCAAAGGCTGATGGTTCAAATCCCACCCCAGTCAACTGTCGTGTTGTTGGGCAGGATGCCTAACCTCGCTTCCAGTGTAGGCAGAGCTGGTCAAAATTAGTAAAAACAGAAGTAAGTCTGCTAACTGTGTAATGTCATGTGAAACAGTCAGATCCAGGTCTAGATTTCGGACTCATGGGGCTCGGATCACGAAACACTGGCTCAGGGAACCGGAGACATCAATTTAACAAACTTTCCAATCGTCAACACAAGATCGTTGAGCAAAATGAATGGAACTGACATTACGGCATTGCAGAAACTTCTAGAAACAACATTTCTAGAAACTACGTATGTGCTGCCATACACATGGTTACAGATGACATAAGCAGCTGAAACAGCTGATCTGATGGGATCAGTAGGCATGTTTATGTGTAAATGTCAAATCTATTCAATTTGGATCCTTTGGGCAACAATTTGTCATGGATTGTGGCAGCAGCAGACGAGGTGTCAGGAGCCATTTGCAGGACTGATGAAAACACAAGTTATTCAATTAAACGAAATTATCATAACACAATTCAGCGAAAATACACAAATAAGCACCTCAGTCAAGCCAACTATTCAAGTTCATGGAGTTTTGATAATCTTTAAATCTGATATCTACTTGTCCATCATCCATTAATCTTGATTTTTGTAAATGTATATTTATCCTTTAATGTTTGCTCTTTTATAAAAAACTAAAATATTTCAGTTTTTTAATTTCCTTGAGACAATAAGAAGAAGAATCAGTGTTCTTTATCAAACAGTTGAAATCAGATTCATCGTAGTTACTGAATTTTTGTCTCTAGCAAACGGTAGAACAGGCATTTAAAGGGACAACATGTCAGTCCAACCAAAAGTGCCCAAAATACAAGCTCTGAAATCCAGACTAACACACCCAGATAACTCCTGCATACAGTTTTGTTTCACACACTTTCCTGTTGCTTTTGTTGGACACCAGCAGCTCATTAAGGTCACACATCAAAAAGCTTTTTCATCTCCAGACTGTAGAACTGTGGTAAAAAAAAAAATCCTGATGCTGTGACTGCAGCTGCATCTCTGCCCTGAACTCTGCAGCACTCACTGTAAATCTGCCAGAGTGGGTTGTTCATCCTCACTGTGCACCATGTTGTGATGTCGGGTATCGTTAGCAAGTAACCTGATTACTTTCCCGTCCAGCTGTACCATGACGAGGATGGAGATTCAGTTAGAAGCCACATTACCTGCAGCTGCTGTTGAAATGCTGTAGGGACTGTTTTTCCTGTCAGGACCAGGGGGTTGAGCTGGGTCGGGCTCACAAAGCTAACATGACATGAGACTGTATCTCTCACATTGAAAAGGAACCAGCTTTTGTCTTTAGTTTCTCAAAGCAGGGCCGGGTCTGGGGAATGGTGGTGGCCGGGTCATGCAGGGGCACAGACTGGAAAAAAAGGGTGGCATATGTAAGTCAGAGCTTAAATGGAGAGCAGCTTTCAGCTTTTTATGCTCCTCACATGTGAAAGAAGCTCTCAGATGCTTTAAATCAAGGTTTCATTAAAACTCCAGTTGATTTCCTGAACTGCAGCTTTTATTGCTCACATTTTGTCTTTTTCTATTTGAGCTTTTTCTGTTTTATTAAATCTATGTTATTCTCCAAGTTTGTTTCTAAGGTGCTTTTTAATGTCTGATATCTTTTACTTTTTTATAAGAAGCAGTCTTGTAAATGAATGTGTTTGCACACCTGTACTACGAATGCAAATGATCAAGTAATTCATTAATCAATAGTTGTTTCATATCAATTCACAGATCAATCGATGATCGATTAATTGATAAGTGGTAATTTTTCTGAAAAGTTGAATTTCCCTCTGAATCAATAGATTCCTTTCTAAAAAAAATCTTTCTTATGAAAGAGAAATGCAGATCATATTCCTTAATAATATATTTATTCTAAACAGCAGGGAGCAATGAATTCACAGATGGAACAATGCAAACTAAGATTTTTATTATTATTATTATTATTATTACTATTATTATTATTATAAAGTTGAATTTAATACATTTAATTTAAAGCGGATCAATGCAACTCTGGGTATGTTTACCATGCAGTGTGCACCCCAAAGCTGTAGGGGGAGCTCCAGAGCGAGAATAGGCGACAGACGAATAAGAATGTTGTAAACAGAGGCAGCTTACGGTTGTCTTGAACAGGCTACGGCTAGTCACCATGGCTTCAAAGGCATGTAGTAAAAGTAATTATCAAAGCAGTATAGAAGAAAAAACCGAATCGCAGAGTAAACATGCATATTTGTCCAAACGGATTTACGACCTGCCTTATAGCGCTACTCTCGTGTATCGCGAGACTTCCAAACCAAAACAAGCGCGAGCGTCAATGGGCTAAACTGCAAGCGCCGTTTCTGGTAGGGGGAGACCCGATGGAGGAGGAAATGTCCGCTTTTTCATCATAACAGGTCAGTCAAGCAAAATAATTACTTCCAAGCTGCTTTATGACGATGATAATGCTGCATAGAGACTTGCATAGAGCCTCTTTAAAATGACCACCTTAAAACCAGGAAATCCAAATTGTTAGTCAGTGGGGAAAACTCTAGCTTGGGTTGCAAGTTAAGAGTAACATCAGGGGCATGTACTATTAAACAGTATTGGTAGGATAATGAGGTAGCTTCAGGTTTAACTCTTACTTTCTAAGTGCCATGAAGCTGGTTCACTTCTTTCTGGAATGTCTCACCACAGTAACTTGTGCTGGAAACCTAACCTGCTCTGAAGCAGGTTAGGTTTCAACACATGTAAAGGCAGAGACTCAAAATTAATTCTTTAAAAAAAATACGAATATATTAAAAAGAAACGTGCCTTTGGACATTGAAAACTCATTCAGTACAGTAAGTCTTACATTTTACTTTTTAAAGTGGGTACAGGTTTATGTTATAGCATAATATGAATGAAATACAACCACATAAGTTTCATTTGAGCTTGGTTAATATAGCAGGAATCCATTACCTATGCTCCTCCAGTCTCTTGAGCTGGTGTCTGGACAGGGGTGGAGAGGGAAGCTCAATCAGCCTGTGCAGCACTCCAGGGGCCAGCCAGCAGGCCGTCTCCATGCCCATGCCTTGCCCAGGGTCCTTGTCTCGGCCAAGGCCTCGGCGAGAACGCAGGCCCCCCCCTTGCTGCTGCCCCGTTGTGCTCATGGAGCCCTACTGCCTGCTGACCAGATCCCTGATGGCTCTGCCTCTGCCACTGTCCCACCTGTAGGGCTAAAGATCCACAGTTGTGCCGGATGACTGCTGGGAAACAGAACTCAATGTCACATATTGTAAATAAAAAAAACAACAACTTTGATTTCAACATTAAGCTTAAAAAGGTTTAAAAAAACAAATAAATTTTTGGAATTACTAAACAAAACCATTTAAAATGTTTTGGCTTGCGTAAAGCTTTTCACCAGGAAAAAAGACTATAGCACCTCCTTTTTACAAAACATAGGCCAAAATAGGATTTATTTCTTTTGGTCAAAAACAGACCAATAAAAATGATGGGGGAATAAAAAAGAACAACCACCACATCCTCACATCCTCACATCCTCTCCCTGAAAGGAATGGGATGTGGTTGATATATTGAATATAGTTGACAAGGAGAGTGGGGTTTGAGCTCCATGAATGAAAAAAAAAAAAAAACACCACAGAAAGTACAAAAAAGTAGACAAGTGTGCTTGTGTTGGAGGAGCATGGCCTTGTTGCCTTTGTGCCACAATAGCACACAGCTGTCAGTGTAGGGGGGACAACACGGCCATGCTCCTATGGAACACAATGACAAAGCCCTCACTGAACAAGATGAATTAGTTTTGACGCTTTCTTTCAGGCCACATTTTAAAAAAGACTATCATCACTATTATCAGTATCATCATTATTATCACTGTCTCTCATCTGCTTTTTCATGATTATTTTTGCACTTTGTGTTCAGCATTTCACACAAACAGTTTTATCATTAAGGGGGCAAGGTGCTGTTTACTTTTTGGGGGACTCCAATAAGCCCATCACAATGGCCTCTGTGTTGATTAGAATACCTATAATCTTTAACTGTAAGGGGAGAGATATTAAGAAGTTTAAACGTGCACCACTTTTTAAGTACTTAGACGAAACCAGGTGCACAAGCTAACTTGGTACAAATAAAAAAATAATAGTAATATTTTGTATCTAAAGCAAAGAAAGAAAAAAAACAACTGAACTTAAACTGACAGTTTGTGTTGTTGGCAGCATTGCAGAGCAGAATCTGTCTGCTGCTGGAAACAGCTGACTTTTATTAAAACAATCTCTTCTTTAAAAATATGTGAACCGATCAATGCCCCCAGGGAAACCAGTAGACGCCTGGCCTAGCCTCAACAATCACGTTACAGCCAGTGATTGAACACATCCGCATCCACTCCCCAGGACACCAGCAGCTTGTCATTTTTATTACCGCACTGTCACTTACAAGTTACCCGGCTGTACACCTTAGACGGTGTCTTAACGGAGTGTGTTTACGCAACTTCTTGTGACTGTCAGTGTCAGCACAACACAATTGCTGACAAGCCTTCTTCTCTAGCAGGCATTTGGCTTTTCGGTGTTTAATAATTGCACCTAGCGTACTTTCGGCTAGCTCATTTCCTCATCAGTTTTGCTGGCGTCCAGGATTAGCCATAAGAGTTGTAAGATTAGGGCAATAAGAAGCCACGCAGATTTGTCAGTTTAGTCATTAAAGGTTTAATTTGGGTAACATCTAGTCTGTAAACTATTTGTACTAAAATATCAATGTTTAATAAAGCAGACCCAAGTTATTGAAACCCCAATGTCCGTGTTTATTGCAACTAGCTTAAGCTAGCTTGACTAGCTAAACCAAAGACAGCTAACGAATGAAAAGCCAACTGACCTGTTTTGATTAAAGGACGAGTGCCACAGTCAGTCCGGGGGTTGGCAAGGACGCTTCTCTCCAAAAGTCAGCAACTCTTGTCTACTGACCTTTTTTATTCCCAGTCAGTGACTTGGTACACCAGGACACTGTTTGCAGCTGTAGGAATATGTCCACGACCGGTGTCACAGTGGCTGGCACAGATAGCTAATTATCGTTAGCCATCACGGAAATCTCGCGACGTTAAAATTCCAGGGGGAAATTTACCCTGAACGCATTCTCACAGGCCGCTAGCAACCAGCAAGCTTTTGGCAGGTGGAATCTTCCTCTTCTTTCCATTCAGCAGAACGGACGCAGTTATATGGCGTTTGGCTGCCATCTACCGTTTACTGTTGTCGCAAACCGACTTCATCAGCTGGCCACACACAGGCACTGCCAGTGTCACACTACTGTATTAGTGTTTTTGCACTTCCACACTGACATTTTCCATTTGGATGATGAGAAGCACCTTTTTAAGTCCACAGTGATCAAGTCTCGACTTTCAACCTGGTGATGACTATGTTGTCAACCATTTGATGTTTAGATGGGTTCTCCTACAGAAAACGGCAATTACTTTGAAATAATAGAAAAACCCTTGACTGTAAAATAAGAAAAACACAAAAATGATCCTGATATTAACAAGAAAAAAAGGTGAGGATTTAAAAAAAAAAATACATTCTTTACTTCAAAACAATGTAGAATGTTTTAAAAATGGAAATCAGTAATTAAACAGCTACAGTGGTAAAAATAATCTAAATTCATAATGCATATAAACATTACATGAAAGAAAAAACAAGACCTGTACATATGCACAAAGTAATTCTGCCTTTACATAGGGTGCTTACTTCTTTGGCACCTGATTAAATAATGTTTCTGGCATTCATATTATCAGTTTGGCACATTTCTTCAGCCCTGGGTTATATGCAAATGTATCCTTTCGACTCATGTGAGGTTTGCACATGCACTCATATCTGTTAGAAGCAGATTTGTCATAAATGAATTTTTTTTAAAAAGTCCAATGTTTCAATTTTCTCTGGTTTGTCATTGGCTAAACTGCTGATCTTTTTGTGTGCTTTCTGGATTACTTTGTTATTTTTTGTTAGTCCTGCCAGTTTTCTTTTTTCTATACTTAAAAAAAAGTAATATTCTCACAACTATTCCTGCAAATGCATTTAATGCATTGCCCATCTGTATTCTCTGATGTAATCTTTTTATTTATTTTTGTTGTTTTTTTAACATTGTAAACACCTTGCATTGGTTTTGTATAGCATTTGATACTATTCTCTGATTGTGTAAACTGTTTTCCAGTACAATATGTGGCTTAAGCTAAAGATATTCAATGCTGGGTTTAAGTTGACCCTAAAATACAAAACAGTGCATCCACATGATTTAATTCAAGTGTTCATCATAAAGCATTTGTAATAATCAAGTCTTTTTAAATGACACCTAATAGTGTTATATACGGAAGCGCTTCCGTAGGTTATACATACATGTCACAAGGTGAAAAAGCAGGTGCTGTCAGAAACTGGACTGTGTCCCATTAGCTTGGTTTTAGCATGGTTTTAGTGTGGTTTTTATCTGTTTTATTGCATGTTTTTAACTTGTTTTTATCCCAAGCTAGTGGGAGTTTTAATGAACTGCCAATTAAGGACGCATTTAAGCCGGTGTGCAAGCAGCAGGGGGGAGGAAGGAACTGAGACACACAGCGTGCGGGAGGGCGGCTGCCCTCCTGGCCGTCCCTCGGCTGGCAGGATACCCACCAAGGACGAGGGTGGCGATGGTGGTGATGATGATGACGGAGAAGATGATGACGTAGAAGATGATGACGTCGAGAGCCGGATCGAGAGCCAGGTCCATGGCCAGATCGGAGAAGACGAGGTCGAGAGCCGGTGGTGAGAGGACAGGAGGCGGCCGGACGTGCGGCGACCCCGGGGGGAGAACGGCCTATGGCCCGAGGCGGCCGCTTGAGGCGCGGCCGACTAGCCCCGGGAGAAAGGAAGCCGCGAGAGAAGAGGCTGCCAGGACCCACCATCAGCCTTTTTAATCGCCCTCTTTTGTTGGACATTTTATTATTTTTAGCTTTTTAATAAAGCTTTTCATGGACTTTTAATACTGCCCTCCTGTCTCCATCCCTCCAGCAGCGCCCGGTATCTGTTTTAGCAGACCCTGTTCCTCGGCCCGCGACA